>OX183131.1:43835632-43926491 GCA_945261195.1 Cryptosula pallasiana | reverse complement strand
ACCACTACCACCACCACTACCACCACTACCACCACTACCACCACTACCACCACTACCACCACTACCACCACTACCACCACTACCACCACTACCACCAATACCACCACTACCACCACTACCACCACTACCACCACTACCACCACTACCACCACTACCACCACTACCACCACTACCACCACTACCACCACTACCACCACTACCACCACTACCCCTACCACCACTACCACCACTACCACCACTACCACCACTACCACCACTACCACCACTACCACCACTACCACCACTACCACCACTACCACCACTACCACCACTACCACCACTACCACCACTACCACCACTACCACCACTACCACCACTACCACCACTACCACCACTACCACCACTACCACCACTACCACCACTACCACCACTACCACCACTACCACCACTACCACCACTACCACCACTACCACCACTACCACCACTACCACCACTACCACCACTACCACCACTACCACCACTACCACCACTACCACCACTACCACCACTACCACCACTACCACCACTACCACCACTACCACCACTACCACCACTACCACCACTACCACCACTACCACCACTACCACCACTACCACCACTACCACCACTACCACCACTACCACCACTACCACCACTACCACCACTACCACCACTACCACCACTACCACCACTACCACCACTACCACCACTACCACCACTACCACCACTACCACCACTACCACCACTACCACCACTACCACCACTACCACCACTACCACCACTACCACCACTACCACCACTACCACCACTACCACCACTACCACCACTACCACCACTACCACCACTACCACCACTACCACCACTACCACCACTACCACCACTACCACCACTACCACCACTACCACCACTACCACCACTACCACCACTACCACCACTACCACCACTACCACCACTACCACCACTACCACCACTACCACCACTACCACCACTACCACCACTACCACCACTACCACCACTACACTACTACCACTACTACATGTACTACCACTACTACATGTACTACCACTACTACATGTACTACCACTACTACATGTACTACCACTACTACATGTACTACCACTACTACATGTACTACCACTACTACATGTACTACCACTACTACATGTACTACCACTACTACATGTACTACCACTACTACATGTACTACCACTACTACATGTACTACCACTACTACATGTACTACCACTACTACATGTACTACCACTACTACATGTACTACCACTACTACATGTACTACCACTACTACATGTACTACCACTACTACATGTACTACCACTACTACATGTACTACCACTACTACATGTACTACCACTACTACATGTACTACCACTACTACATGTACTACCACTACTACATGTACTACCACTACTACATGTACTACCACTACTACATGTACTACCACTACTACATGTACTACCACTACTACATGTACTACCACTACTACATGTACTACCACTACTACATGTACTACCACTACTACATGTACTACCACTACTACATGTACTACCACTACTACATGTACTACCACTACTACATGTACTACCACTACTACATGTACTACCACTACTACATGTACTACCACTACTACATGTACTACCACTACTACATGTACTACCACTACTACATGTACTACCACTACTACATGTACTACCACTACTACATGTACTACCACTACTACATGTACTACCACTACTACATGTACTACCACTACTACATGTACTACCACTACTACATGTACTACCACTACTACATGTACTACCACTACTACATGTACTACCACTACTACATGTACTACCACTACTACATGTACTACCACTACTACATGTACTACCACTACTACATGTACTACCACTACTACATGTACTACCACTACTACATGTACTACCACTACTACATGTACTACCACTACTACATGTACTACCACTACTACATGTACTACCACTACTACATGTACTACCACTACTACATGTACTACCACTACTACATGTACTACCACTACTACATGTACTACCACTACTACATGTACTACCACTACTACATGTACTACCACTACTACATGTACTACCACTACTACATGTACTACCACTACTACATGTACTACCACTACTACATGTACTACCACTACTACATGTACTACCACTACTACATGTACTACTACTACTACATGTACTACTACTACTACATGTACTACTACTACTACATGTACTACTACTACTACATGTACTACTACTACTACATGTACTACTACTACTACATGTACTACTACTACTACATGTACTACTACTACTACATGTACTACTACTACTACATGTACTACTACTACTACATGTACTACTACTACTACATGTACTACTACTACTACATGTACTACTACTACTACATGTACTACTACTACTACATGTACTACTACTACTACTACATGTACTACTACTACTACATGTACTACTACTACTACATGTACTACTACTACTACATGTACTACTACTACTACATGTACTACTACTACTACATGTACTACTACTACTACATGTACTACTACTACTACATGTACTACTACTACTACATGTACTACTACTACTACATGTACTACTACTACTACATGTACTACTACTACTACATGTACTACTACTACTACATGTACTACTACTACTACATGTACTACTACTACTACATGTACTACTACTACATGTACTACTACTACATGTACTGCTGGTTTTACTCTTCTTGATACTGCTAATGTTAATAAACGGTTGGTGCACCTATCACTAGCAAGTTACTACTAGTGTCACTGCTATTCCTTTAGCTACCACTGTTGTTACTACATTTAATAATAATGTGACTCCCTTCAATGATTCAGTCATTTCTCCTTTTACGACTACTGCTGTCACTTCCTTCGCTATTATTGTTGTTACTGATTTTACTGTTACTGCTAATAGACCCTTTACTACTATACTACTGTTGTTGCCATCTACCACTGCTACAACGGCCAAAACTTGTATTGCTACTATCCCTTCTACCCCCTACCCCTTTTTTGGCTATTGATGTTGCTGGAAATACTCTTCCATTACTACTAGTGCTTCTGCCGCCACCACCACCACCACTACCACCACCACTGGTTTTTCTTGCTCAAAGCTAGTAATTGCTGTCCGAAAAATGTGCTGTTGCCGCATTCTTATGGCATTTTTGTTCTAACACTGCTTCTTTGATAGTTGCTAATACAAAAGTATGCAGCCATATCAAGAAATTTGTTGAGAGTTGAAACCGCTGCAGTTATGCCAATTATGTTTACATGAAAGTGTAGAGCAACACAACTTCTACCATTTCATGTAAAATATTGTCAGTGCAACAGTTTCTTATATTACCTATTAACAATCTGGTGAAAAATATCCGAAAAAAATAATAAAAAATTGAAAGCTATGCCAGAAAAATTTAACTGATGATTGCACAGTAAGCACGTGTATCTGGTTTCTTTTAATCAATTTGTATTTTTTGTATAGTCTGACAGTTTTCTATCTGCAAACTTTAATGTTTCAACATATCTTATATGCTTGGTTGGCAGCTAACTTTTTTTAGATATGTCATGTATAATTCAATAAGGAATTAGTGACAGACTTTTTCGATCATTGGTTATTTTATCTTATTGTGATCATTTGTAGCCTGAGTCCAAGTATGCTGAGGTAGGTGAAAGGCGGCTTCATCCATTGGCAAGCAGTTCTCTAAAAAACAGGAAGCTGGGGCTATTATAGCATCATGTCGCCATTCATTGATTTTTAAAGCCTTGAACATGGAGAGGGGAGAAATTTACGCCTACACATACACCCATACACACTACAGGTAACTGGAAACTTGCTTTTTATATCATGATAAGACCTTAAAGTTTATGTGATGAAGTTTTCTCAAAATCTCTATTGAAAGCTGACATGTTGAAGTAAAAAATGACATAAGTTTGCGTATTTGCTACCAATCATTGCGCTTATTTATGAATAATCAATGGTTGATATAAAATATCTTGGTTTGAAACATTTTCATGCAGAAAATATGATGAATTTAGAGAGTTTTACTCCTGTCAAATCAGTTGCCAATTTATTCTGCAGCTATTATACAGTTTTATAAATTTACTAAAGATGCCTCCAAATACTTTGTGGTTGACGCTGTGTAGTACAACTAGCATGCACACATAATGTAATGTACCAGACTGTTGGTATTTGACTGTAATACAGACATTTTTCTTGTGCTCACTTGAGCTCGTTTTGGCTGTGATCACTCCTTTCGAATTTTTCTACAGTAACAGGTGATCATGCTAAATTGTGTATTTTCGTCAATCTGCTCTTTACACGCATGTTTTGAGTTCTGAATACCTGTCGTGTTGAAGAAATGCTTCCCCCAGGCAAAGTTTGTGGCTCTTGGTATTATGTGTCGTTACTCAATCTGGCCGCAGGAAGTGGACCCAGTGTTGCATCAATCCCCAAAAAAAATTTTTCAAGTGTTTTGCATGCAAAGGCGCATAATTGAAGTTGCCAGGTTAGCATTTTTAATATGAATTAGCAAAAGTGTGCGGTTGATGTATTATTTAAAAAACTATATAGTGGCTACAAAAGACAATCAATACCCTGGTAACCATACACTCATTGTTTTTCGCATGTCATTTTAGATGAGCTGCAAGTGGGTGTGTGACCAGTGGTGCTGGGTTGAGCACTGGAGAGACCACTGAACAAGCTAACAGTTATTTGTTTCGCTTGGGGGCAATAACTCGACATATGACTAACAATGATAGGTGCAAGTTCACAACCTACTCTCCATACTACTATCACCTCAGCTAATCTCATATTTTGTTTCTATTGCTCGTTACTTCCACAACATCACAACTACTAACGCGTTCAAAAACGATATGACTGTCAGTAGTAAGATTGTAGTAACAACGCTTCATAGTTCTGTCAACCTGGTAGTGAATTAAAATATTAAGTCAATTGAATGTGTTTTGTGACGGAGATTAATGTATCATGTCAACTGTCTCTGGTAAATTTTTTTATTACATTGTTGATGCGATGATTATAGTCTAACGGAACAAAGCATGGATTTTGTTGCTTTGAACATAGGAAGAAGGCAGCGAATTGAACAGGCAGCAGGGTCATGGAACTTACACAAGAACATTAAACAGCCCAGACAACTGTATGTTAACATTCCTAGCATTCATTTGCAAAGCTACTTGCGGTGCTGTGTCAGAGAATTTTGGCTGAATTTGGCTCAATTGCTCTATTTCAGCTGTTACATAATTATTCTTATTACGGTAAAAAGCGTCACCGTATAGCTGGTGCTGACATCTTTATGTAACGTTTCTTTCAGTTGACAACTAGTTTCATCCATAAAATTTTTAAATGAGTACTGTTTTCGTCCTAGAAAGATGAATAATGGTAAAAGTCGATACTTTTTTTTGGTTTTTTATTGCTTCACAAAGCTGCTCAAAAGATATTTTATTATAAAAGATGGTCGAAAAACATTGTTTTTGTGTTAATTATTAATGATAAAATGCACACACTTAATCGATTTAGGCAAAATTTGATATCAAAATACTCCTCTGTTTGTCACGAATCTCAAATGAGTATTTTTATTCGTATCTTTTTCGATTGATTCTTTGGCTGTTCACCAACTTCAGTCAAAATTATATGGTGTCTCATATTAAAAACTCTGACTCATTACAATGTTACAGCAGGCTTTCATATTATCCTGTCTTCTGTACCATGCCATATGTGTGCATTGACAGCTGCAAAATCTGTGCAATTTCAGAAACTGAACGATATACTTAATCTTTCAGTGCGAAGCCAACATCTTGTCTCTAAATACTGAGTTGGTTGAACAACAAGTTCTCAATCGAGGAGTGGATATTGGAGAAACTATACGCAAACTGTCGACCTTAAAAAAATAGTGAGTTTGCTTTAGTGTTCACGAAAGTTTGTTGGATGTGTTTGGTCGAAGTAATATTTATCTACTCCAACAATTATTTTGCGGTTTGAGCTAATGGGTGAAGTACGTTCAATAGCATTTATGTAAAGGTGATAATGTTCGTGTTCAATGGCTCCAGTCTCACCTCTCTAGTTCCCCAGCTCCTATTCCTCAATCCGAGTGTCTCATCTCTAGTCTTACATCTCTAATCTTACAGTTCTAATCTCTAGTCTCTCATCTCTAGTCTATCATCTCTAGTCTCTCTCATCTCTAGTCTCTCTCATCTCTAGTCTCTCTCATCTCTAGTCTCTCATCTCTAGTCTCTCTCATCTCTAGTCTCTCTCATCTCTAGCCCCACATCTATAGTCCCACATCTCTAGTCTCTCATCTCTAGTCTCACATATCTAGTCTCTCATATCTAGTCTTTTAAAATCTCTAGTTTTTCATCTCTAGCTAGAGATGAGAGACTAGAGATCAGACACTAAAGATGTAAGACTAGAGATGAAAGACTAAAGATGAGAGAATAGAGATGTAAGACTAGAGATGTGAGACTATAGATGAGAGACAAGAGATATGAGACAAGAGAAGTGGGACTACAGATATGGGACTAGAGCTGTAAGACTAAAAATGAGAGACTACCGATGAGAGCTGTACGACTAGAGATGAAAGACTAGAGATGTATGACACACATGTCTAGTCATACAGGTCTAATCTCTCATCTCTAGTCGTACAGCTCTCATCTGTAGTCTCTCTCATCTCTAGTCTCTCATCTCTAGTCTTACAGCTCTTATCCTACATCTCTAGTCTTACATCTCTGATCCTACAGTTCAAAATTTTCAACTCTAGTCTCTCATCTCTAGTCTCACAGCTATAGTCCAACATCTATAGTTCCACATCTCTAGTTTTACATCTCCAGTCTCTCATCTATAATTTCTAGTCTCTCAGCTCTAGTCTTACAGCTCTAGTCATACATCTCTAGTCTTACATCTCTGATTTTGCGGTTCTAGTCTCTCATCTCTAGTCTTACAGCTCTTATCATACATCTCTAGTCTTACATCTCTGATCCTACAGTTCAAAATTTTCAACTCTAGTCTCTCATCTCTAATCTCACAGCTCTAGTCCAACATCTATAGATCCACATCTCTAGTTTTACATCTCTAGTCTCTCATCTCTAATCTATCATATCTAGTCTCTCATCTCTAGTCTTACAGCTCCAGTCATACATCTCTAATATCTGATTTCTAGTCTCACATCTCTAGTCGCACATTTATAGTCCCAAATGTCTGGTCTCTCAAATCTAGTCATACATATCTAGTCTTACATCTCTAATGTCTCATCTCTAGTCTCTCGCATCTCTAGTCTTAGATCTCTGATCTTACAGTTCTAATCTATCGTCTCTAGTCTCTCATCTCTAGTCTCTCATCTCTAGTCTTTCAGTTCACTCTTACGCTTTGGTTTTATAAATGTAGTATTTCAAGATCGGTAATTTTATGCTTGCTATTCAATTTTGCTCTCTAGAAGCTACACCATTGCAAGCAAAGATTACTGATGCAACGTGCTGCATACAACGCTGGAAGCATCAGATTCTGAAGTCAGCAGGTAACTGACTCTTTTTAGCTCTACCAGTTTGAATTTTTTAGTTGGTTGTAGCATGATGACTTATTCTTATCCTCAAATGCTTTAGCATGAGAATGAACCATTTATTGTGCTATATTTTAGATTCCAGTGAAGCTCGTGGTAAAGTTAGAGCAAAATTACGCATTCAGCATAGCAAACTGAGAGATTCAATTCAGGATTACCTAAAACAAATCCGGCATGTCCATCTGATAGCTTTGATCAAGCCGTTGACACTATGATTTTTTCTTGGTCAGCATCAGCAGGTTCGTTGTTATTACATTCATCGATGTACAGACTGTCACCTCCATCTAGCCTCATTCCTTTGCAAAGATGAGATAATTAACTGTCATTGTCTTCTTGTTTGTATTGATCAATTTTACTGTTTTAGAACAACAGCTCACTCCTCAGTTGCTGAAGCTTCTTGAAAAATGTTATCTGGTCCAAAGAACTAAAGAAGAGCTGAAAGTCTTAGAGAGTGGAAAAAGAAAAGCTACTGAAATATTCGAGTAAGTGGCTCATACAACACTTGTAAAACCACAATCACTGTGCAATATTTCTCCACCGCTGTCATAGAACTTATTCATGTGGACATCGAGTCTAATATTTTGTTTAGGCAAAAATGTTGGACAATTATGATAAGGGTACAAGAGAAGAACAACAAATTCATTGGCCACTTAAGTTGTAACGTGAAGGCCAGTGTGTACATGATACCGAACCTATCAACAATAAGTTAAAATGCTGACTCAACAAAGACATCTCGAAATAATTCTGAAAACAATTACAAACCTAACTTTTTATATTTTTGAAATTCTGTGCACAATGACTATTACTGGGATACCCTCCGTCTATGCAAACAACCCAAGATTTTGCAACTCCGCTTTACAGCCTTATTTAGGTTTTTGGGTATTAAAAACAAATTGCGTCTAAGTCAGCATCTATTGCGCTTTCACTATAGATGAACATAACCAGAGCACAACTCCAGAAAATTCTCCTTTGCATAAATCATTAGAAATAGGTTATTTTAAGATTTATTCAGCCCAAAATCTGTGACATAGCGCTTTAATACTACTTTTGCTGCACCCTTCACTACTACTGATATTACACCATTCACTACTGTTGATGTTAATCACGTAAATACTATTGATTTTTACTCCTTTTACCACTACTGTTGTTACTCCCTTTACTACTACTACTACTGATGTTACTCCCTCTATCACCTCCACTACTCCTACTGGTGCTGCAACGCCTTCTACCACTGCTTCTACCACTGCTGCATTGCTGCCACTATTCTACTCCCTCTACAACTTCTGCTAATTTTATCACTTTTACTGCTATTGTCATTAATGCCACCTCTACTCTGAATACCGCTATTACTAACACTACTACTATTACCACTGCTACCACCACTACTACTACCACTACTACTCCCACTACTACTACCACCACTACTACTACCACTACTACTCCCACTACTACTACTACGTTACCACTGCTACTGCTGCCATCGCCGCCGCTACTGCTGCCACCGCCGCTGCTGTTGCCGCCGCCACTGCTGCTACTGTTACTGATGCTTCCGCTACTATTACTACTGCTACTATTACTACTGCTACTATCACTACTGCTACTATTACTACTGCTACTATTACCACTGCTACTATTACTACTGCTACTATTACTACTGCTACTATTACCACTGTTACTATTACTACTGCTACTATTACAACTGCTACTATTACCACTGCTACTATTACCACTGCTACTACTATTACTGCTACTACTATTACTACTGCTACTATTACTACTGCTACTATTACTACTGCTACTATTACTACTGCTACTATTACTACTGCTACTATTACTACTGCTACTATTACTGCTGCTACTATTACTGCTGCTACTATTACTACTGCTACTATTACTACGGCTACTATTACTACTGCTACTATTACTGCTGCTACTATTACTGCTGCTACTATTACTACTGCTACTATTACTGCTGCTACTATTACTACTGGTACTATTACTGCTGCTACTATTACTGCTGCTACTATTACTGCTGCTACTATTACTACTGCTACTATTACTGCTGCTACTATTACTGCTGCTACTGTTACTGCTGCTACTATTACTGCTGCTACTATTACTACTGCTACTATTACTACTGCTACTATTACTACTGCTACTATTACTACTGCTACTATTACTACTGCTACTATTACTACTGCTACTATTACTGCTGCTACTATTACTGCTGCTACTATTACTGCTGCTACTATTACTGCTGCTACTATTACTACTGCTACTATTACTGCTGCTACTATTACTGCTGCTACTATTACTACTGCTACTATTACTACTGCTTCTATTACTACTGCTGCTATTACTGCTGCTGCTATTACTACTGCTACTATTACTACTGCTATTATTACTACTGCTACTATTACTACTGCTACTATTACTACTGCTGCTACTACCAGCACAGTTACGACCACAACCACTACTTCTGAGGCTGTTCCAACGATAGTTGGCTACAGCTCTTGATCCAATCAAATGTTGACATTTTGTTTTTGCTAATTAAGTATCTATGACATCGTTTTCTAAGGTAAACAATAGTCGATACTGGCGCAGAGAACCTTAAGCAGTAGTTCATGTATATTTAAGATACGGTTTTGTTACACCCTTTTACATTTTCGTTCCCTTAATCAAAAGCAACGTAGCTAAACTGTTTTTAATTGATGAGTGATTTTCAAAGATTTACGCAACGAAATTATAGGAGACTCATTTTAACCTGTTTTGTGTTTTAATAGCTCAGAAATCTGTGAGGAGTTGCCCTTTCTTTAGAGAGACAAGAATGTAGATGGAACAGGAATAGTGACAGTTTATCACAACCAGTTTGATTACCAGAAGAGTTTACGACCAGATTGAGTTATAAGAAGGGTTATCCAGGTTTGTTACTTTATTTTATTCTCATATCCTTGCTTATCAGTTTCAATATGCGTTCAAAAGAAAAAACTTCCTGTTAGAGGGTTCAAATTTGCGATTCTGACACATAAAAAAGCGGCAATGGTTTTTGTATTTTTTACACTTTGCTTACATGATCCGAGCACGCTCAGGTTGTGCGTACTATACCAGTAACTGTTTTTCATAGTTTCCTTGGTAGCTTGAAAGAGTAAGGTCTTCCAGTTTGGTATTATTCTATTAAGAATAGTGTACTCCATCGTTCTAAATTATCACCAATTTATGACCCAAGGCTAGTTTTATCTTTTACAGTTTTTTAATTTTGTTTTTTTCTCTATTAGCAACCAGCAATAGCGCATGGGCGTTCAGTGGATGCGGTTGCTTCTTTTCTTTCTGAACTTTTTTATTATTGACAGATCTTGAGCAAATTGAGTTTGAAAACGATGACAACGTCATGTTTTATGCATAGTGACCAGTTTTAGTGAAATTTCGAGCACGGTATGTGTAGTTACTCATGCATTGTAGTAATGATTAATAATCACTTATTACTACCGAAATTGTCCTCTTTTTTAATGAAACTTTGTTTTTATTACAGAGTTTTAGCACAATTTCTTTTCAAACGGAAGATGGCCTAGCGCTGATATTCACCAAGTTTTAAAAAGATTGGAAGAGTTTAGGTTTACTTATGAATTCTTTCAACTTTTGATTATTTATAATAATTATTACCGAAATCAGAAATATTTTCAGGGCTAATTTTTTTCAGTCAAAGCAGCCACGGCTGTTTAAATAAATTGGGTTTTCAGAATTCCCATTGTTTGTTGGTCTTTGACTCTAATTTTTGTGATTATCAGTCTAGTATAACATTGTTAATTATTTATCAATAATCACCAATGCTTTTTATTATTATTAGCAGCAACACAAATTTGGGGCAATTAATTACAGTATTTAAAACGTTTAAAATAGCAGAACCACAAAAACATTACCTTGGCAGTTTTTTGTTGAAATTCAAACCTTTTAAGTAATTTTTTCTCCAGGGCATAAAAACTAATTAGTTAGCCATTACTGGTGTTGCGCAATGGCATTATTGTGGCTTTTGATTGAGGTTTTGTGGTTTAGTTTTTTAAAGCAAAACTTGGAGAATAACTAGCATTTTTGACCAATATTTTGTCATCATTCATTTCAGCATTTTTTTGTGTCTCAGAAGAATATAACTGTTAAATATGAATCCATGCTTCACCTTCATTTCGTGGTCTTCGGCCATGTCGCAATTGGAGCGTAAAAGTGACGATGGAGGTGATTTTTCTGATTTTTGCTGTTTCTATGATAATGCCATTAGCAGTATCTTATCTTTATTCCGGTATTTGTTACATTACTCTTGCTGCATTGATTTAGTCTCTAGAAAATAGTGAAAAAATGCAATAAACCACGAAAACATCGAGTAAACAATGCGTTAAAAAAAAAGAAACTCATATCCTCAGATACTGCAGCCATAGACTTTGATAACTATCTATAGTTGTCAGATTGTACCATCAATGCCAATAACGGTAGCTTATTTGAACTACTCTCTGTGCCATCTTTAAAATAAATGTCACCATTGGGTTCGGAGGTGATATTTTAAAAGTTTTTACATGATAGAAGAAACAGAGAAAATTTGCCATTTTTGATGGAAAGTAGACCCCATTTATGTTTATATATTTGTGACTGCAATAAACTGCATCCCCAACCAAGTTTTGGGTTTCGTTTTTCTAGAGCGGTCTATGCAAAGTCAGCAGTTTTTTTTTCGCTCGATTAGCTGCCATCATGTTTGTATTGGTATTCATTTGACGTTGTTTCATAACAAAAAGTGGGAGGCCGATTTATTTATACTACCAACAATTTTGGCTTTGTTGCAATGGCTCTGCTAGTTCTACTAACTACTATACACTATATATAATATTGGTATGCACCTCATTTTTAACAACTATTATTTTCAATTTTTTTAGTTCTTGTTGTGCTTTCATATAGTTGTAGTGTCATCTTCCTCTGCAACTGCTTCAAGTATCATGGATTTACTTCCTTATTTTGATTTAAAGAGCATGGATAAAACAAAGTAAAAGATTTCATGCTCAGCGTGTAAGTATTCATTAAGTCAAATCTCAAGGCGTGTTGAAGATTTGGTAGCAAATATTTTTTCTAAGCTCAATGGATTTCTTAAACTAAAAGCTCAAGTTTCTTTAGTTATTTCTTTACCTTTTTTACAGCTATGATCAGCCAAAAGTAACAATTTTTATTGTAATGGACATTTTTTTTCAAATTTACTTTTGCTGAGCAATTCACACGCATTCAGGTTGGTTTTTCTTGAATGCAAATTAGTTTTTTGGAACAAGTTAGCTTATTTTGCTATTTCATTGTTGGCTTTCGTGTTTGTATAATTTATTATTACTGACTGAAGCTAATTGGTGAGGCCAAATTATTCCAATCTAATTAAGTATATAGTTACTAGACATAACGATTCACTATAGCTTATCGCATGCGCTTTAATGTGAAACAGTTTGTTTTTTTGCAGAACAAGCCTGTGAATTGATCTGAATTCTGTTTTAACTATGAGGATGGTGATGACGACAACGACGGCGTCGACGACGATGATGATGACAGCGACCCTGGTGCCTATGATGACGACAGCAGCAAAGATGACTCCCTAACGAAGAAGTGTCTGTGTGGACACAGTTAATTTTGATACATTTGAGACAGTTTCCCACTCAAGTCACTAGTGGATAATGCTGTCCTCAATCACATCAACTATTTGCTGCACATTGTAGTTGTATTTGTTGTTTCATTTTTCAGCCTGTTCAATGTTTGCTATCTATTATTTTTTTCGACATTTTCATTTTATTTTGTAATTTTTCAAATTAGAGCAATCGCCGCACCTAGAGCGCATGGGTACTGTAATCATCTGCTTCAAAATCAATTTGATCGTGAAATTGGCTTGGAGACTGGATAGAGTAATTGAATATATATAACATCTGATTTAATCTTATTATGAGAAACAGAATTTGTGTTTTAGTCTCTTCAATAAAACATTGAAAAAATGCCGCTAACTTGCCTCCAAGAACTAACAAATCTTTTGTTACAGGGTATAAATTTACACCTTACTGTTATTAAAATTCTTCCTGAATTTTATTTTTTCTGCTAGAATGACATTTGATAACTGCTTTATTTGTGTTTGTGGGAGTTGTCTTTCTGTATGAGGCAACTCTGCAAACAAAGTATTTTTCCTCAAGCTACCTTGGTTCATCCATCATCGTAAAAATTGAATTCAGCTCATTGCAGTTGTATTTTCATCTGTGTAACCGTGAGCATTGACCGTAATTTTTGTCGGAGCAGTTACAAGTTAGCCAAACATTGTGTCTAGTCAGCCATTCCTTTTTATTGTAATGGAAAATGTACATTACTTGGCACTACCCGATTTCTGTGTACTGCAGAGGTTAGATAATATTGATAGATGGCAAAAGCTTGTCAGGTTGCTTGAGGCCCTAATGGAATAAAAATCTAAATCAGCAAGGTTCAAATCAAAGTATTTGTTCACCGTAACTGGAATAATATCGTGATTATGCATTACAACACCTGATTATCTGTCACATTTCACTATCCATCGTCTATTTTATCAAGCTTTCAAACAACAAACACTTGTGGTTACATTCCAAAACACAATATTTTATCCCAGTTATAATTCATTAAAAAAAAACATTGTCTTCATTTTGATGTTTGCTTTGTTTATCTATTGACATAAACATAAAAGCCTAAATTTGTTTGAAGCCATTAAATGCGTATATGCCCATCTAGCTCATCAATGATATGAATTATCAAGCTCTCTGCAGCATTCTGTTTAATACATGAGGCTTATCACAGTCATTGATGGGCTTACAGTTTTGCATGCGATGCCCAATCTGTTTACAATTACAATGGCTTGGGAGATATTTTTTCAGTATGCAGTCAACTATCATAAGGAAGATGGATAACGGTTATATAGTATAATGATGATTGATTATAACTTATATTACATTTAGTTGTCTCCCTGCATTGCACTAATAATATATAAGTTATATTGGGTCACCATTCTACTATATAACCAGTATCCACCTTCCCTTAGATAATCGTTGATGCAGTCACGGGTTGTGTATAATATAGGTTTCATATAATTGCTGCTTATGCAATGTTTTCATCTCAATAACAGCAGCCAGTGTACATTGATTGCACAGATTATTAAACTGATAACTAGGCAAGCACAGCTTGAAATGAACAGAAAATTTTGTGAAAACAAGTACAGCACTGTCGTCAGCTTTCAGTAGTATTGAAGTTGCAAAGTTGCTAAAATGATGAATAACTTTTGGCATAACACGATAGTTCAACCTGAGCCCCCCCCCCCCCCATACCGGTTTTTTTCTGCAAGCTTTCCAAGGTCTAAACTGAAAAATTTCCCTGTCATAAAGTTATGAGTATAAAACGGCAGCAGTTGCTTTATTGCATTCACTTGAGCAATGTTCAATGGATGCTTAGCCACTGTTTGTGTACTAGTCAGGCTCACAGTTCAGCAGTCCACATCTGAATTTCATATAGCTTATTATCACTAGGAAGAAAGTGTTATGTAATAGTCTGTATTAAAAGCCTACCCACTACTTGTTCAAACTAAACAGATCATGTAAATGCTAACAGGTTGACCATTCAACCATTACTAACAAGTGAAGGGTCAAGGGCATTCCTATTCAGGCTGTTTTCAACTGGCACATTAAAATTACAGCACCATTGTGAATTTTTTCATCTTTAGGAAAATATTGATTGCGAAGTAACGTAATCTTTTTAATCTGTCTCAAGCCTTCTAAAAATTAACTATAACTTACTGTAACATGCTTGGTTTTATGTTGAGTTATTACCATTTCATCAATACTATATTTTTCAATGCAAATTACTTTCTGCATGATATATTGATCACCAATGATCCCAAAAATTGAAAATGGTCTTTGAAAGATAAATTAGATAGATCTTTGTATGTAGCTTATGACTAGAAAAAAGATGCTCTCTCACATGGCTGACTATTTGTAAGCTGCCAGCTGCTGAAGATTATTTACAACATAAAGAATCAGAAGTGTAGATTGAGGCCTTTGAGGCCATCATAGCCCCAACTTTTGTTCACTGACATAAACTGCAGGCCAACATATAATAAGGTTCAATCGCAACTGTTTGTCAATGATAGCGTCATAGCCACTTAATCTACTGTGGTTGACGACACACACCTGTTCCCAGTGCAATCAAATGCTGTCCTAGCCTTGCTACGATCTGTTTCTTCAATCATCCCACAGAACACTGACTTTTTTTGAGTTAATTACATCGAGTAGCTGCTATAGATTGTGTTCAATACTGAACAGGAAAAACAATCAGACATTTGCAGAAAGTTTGCCAGTTGGATACAGGTCAGAAAGCAAAGGTAAAAAACCACTGGAGCATGTTTATAGCTAATGTATTTGCATTTTAGTTTGCATAAGAGGCATGTTGTGACAAAATAAAAAAATTGCATAATCGCAGTAGGAACTCATATCATAGCTTACAACTATATTGTGCTACTGACTAACTATGAGAAAAATACTGCTTTCTACCACAAGTAATGGTTTAGCAATAATTTCCAATAAAAAAGTTTTTGTTTCGTTTGACAACATTGTTTCATAATATCTAAAATTATTTTAATGCATACCCAGCTCCTAATATTCTTTCGCCATTCTAATTTGTGAATACTTCAAAAATCACAACAACAAAAAGTCGATCTATTTTATATTAAATATTAGATATTTTTTATGTAGCCATTTTCCATTAGCATGATCCTTCTCTGTTCACAACTGTTTGATGCATCCTAAACAATTTCTATGAAAATAACTGATGTAAACTGTTTTGTTTTCAGATTATTTAAAACTTTTATCACTTTATCTCAACTAGATCAACTGTGATAACTTGCAATATCTGCCGAAATTCAGTATTATCAAACTATCCGTTAGATCCGTTGCAACTAATGGACAGTCTGACCGCATATAAAAATACATCTATGATTCCTCATTTCTTTCATGAATCAACTTTATACTTATGAAGTAACATTTTTGCTGCATCATAATATCTATTTTAGCGTTAAAATGTAAAATTTACTTGATCGATGATCGCAACACCGCTCAGGGCTTACACTAAACACTTTATTTCAATAGAAATATTATATATTTGATTAAATGCATCGCGAAAACATAAATTTATTTTTGGAATTGAGAATTTTCCGTATCATTAAAATCTCTACCTCTTTATTCTTTGGTTACCAAATGCTGTTATTTTCTTCATAGTAAATGGGTGCAAAAACATTAATACTTTATATTTAGCTTTGGATATTTACAAGCTCGTTATGTGTGGGTGTCAAGGGCATACTTGTGGTGACCATTCCTTTGTTATGTGAATAGGCTATGACAGTTATATGTACACTAGGCCAATTAGACCCCCATTTCACTGCCTGATGAATTACACAAAAACTCCAGTTTGACTTTTAGGTAACATGCACTCATGGATGAAATATAACAGGATTGCCAGCTGCGGCCGCGTAATAGAAATTTTGTGACGAGCCAAATGTAGCCGTTTGTGGGAACCGCCATACTGCTCCGAAATTTTCAAGACCGCTTGAATCTCGTAATAAATATCGTTTTCTTATAAGTTTTTACAGGTTAAGTTCACGCCGTGGGCATACTGCTCTAGTTTTGACGATTCAACTATTTTTACTTACAATACCATATCCGCTCCGAGAACAAAATTGTATATGCCAACGATAACATATATGTAATCTTTGGTATGTGGCAAACTTTATGCAGCTTCCGCTCCGAAACTAGAAAATCAGCACATCGCGTTAATACAAATATTTACGATTACTTTTTCCGAGCTGCTATAGTAGTTTATGTTTCCGCTCCGAACAACCAGTTCAATATGGGCGCCATGGATGACTTCCCATTGGCCAAAATTGGCTACACCCCGTTCGGGTTTCTGGCAATCCTGTTATATTTCATCCATGCATGCACTTGACTATTTCCTGGCTGGCTTACATACAGCAGAGTTTCAAACCAGACGGACAACTCCGAGTGCTCAATTGAGTCAGGTGGCAATCCTTTGAGCTAGACTGAGCGATCTAGTCATGTTATACAAGTCTGGTCTTCAGTGAACAGTGATTAGCTGAAATAGGCTAAAACACGTTGTAGTGGGTAACTGAAAAGTAATTGATGACAGCCAACCAGTCAGCGACCTGGTCAATGATAAACTGTATGGGGATTAAATTATTTACTGTGGTGTGTTTGACTCGCTCATCTGACTGAAGTCAGGTCTGGTGTAAAATTTTTTTGTGCCTGACAGATTTTTGTTTGTGTTTAGATACATTATGGATGAGATATTTTTCATAACTGCCAAAACTTGTGCAATGGCCGCAACTTGTATCATGCTGCTATTGTTGTGGAGAGCTACCAACATTTATACTCATCATATTACTGACATCTTTAGCATGGCAACATAATGTAAAATGTACGTCTGTCTTTCTCAAAGATACTTTTTAAATAAACAAACCAGCCTAGCCTCAACCTGATTTTTTTCACCTTTATGTACTAGCGGAAAGTACATTTTTAGTGAAAAACATTGAGTTTTATCAATGGTCAATTTTAGAAGACTAAATAGGCAACAAGCTGGTTGAGTTTACTTACACTGTTTCATAATCGATCTTAACTGTCATCCATGTTTATTTCGCTCTACTGAAATGAATCTCTTTCAATTTCTTTTTTTTTACTAACCCATATGTGCTCAGGTATGCTTTCAATAGAACGACCAATTGAAAACAACATATCATATGATTTATACGCTGGTTTTACTCAAAATATGAAGATTAATCTTGTAATAAGCGAATTTTTTTTAGAAACTCCTTTTACAGCAAGTACTGATCATAAGGTAATCAAACAGGGGTTTGTTTCCCTTGGACTTGAGAGCATTAACGGTTAAAGTTCTCATTCTTTTCAAAGTGTGCTAAAGCGTTTCGAACAAATAAAAAAAAACCTTGAGAGAAAAATCACCAGAAACATAGCGGGCGAAGGTAATATTTTAAGTTTTGTGTGTTTTAGAAAGTTTGTGGTTTTTGGTTTGTAAAATACAAAACTAGATATTTTTTTCCATAAATCAATCGAGGTCAAAACTATCAAATTAATTTAGTTCTATTGCCATAGTATACGGTAAGAGAGTCTAGATTTAACTACTACATTGCTAGTAGGAAAGTTTGTTGAACGAGAGGAGTGCCAATCAAACTTGGGATTAGTTTATCAACTTTATTGTCAAGTTCATTCAATAAAAAAATTGGTTTTGAAATGGATGAGACTAGCTTCATAAAAATGAAGAACCAATCCAGTAAACTAAGATTATTGCTTATCATCACTGATAAAACTGGAGTTGTCGGCCCTAAAAGAGACAACTCCTTGCTCAATACAACATGAATGTCAAGTAAAAGATGTATTGCGTTTAACTGATACGGAGTGTGTGATTTTGCATTGTAGGTCACTTATCATAAAACTAATATTATTTTGCTCCGTGAAAAAATACTTCTGCTACATCTTTGGCACTTTTTTGAAATATTTACTTCTGAAATTTGTTTAGATTGATCAATAACTCATTGCAGTAAAAGCATGATCTACTCCAAGTGTAAAAATTTAGAAAAAAATTTTAGCATCGTTTGCGGATGCCAGTTTTATGGTATTTTACATAAAAACTGGATCAATGTTTACAAAATAATTATAAAATAAAAATACATTTTGAGTAAAACTAAAAGCCTAGCTGTCAAAGGGTGCACTGTAACACATATTACATAAGATTAGGTCTATATGTCACACTTTCTACAGCTTCAAAAATTTCGGTGCTTTTGCCTTAAAAAATGAACTCTGAATGGTGAAAATCTTTTTAAATGAAAAACTTTAAACATTTTTGGCTCATATATTTTGCTCACTTGTGTACTCAAAAGATCTATTTGCTAAAAATGATCCATAATGGAGGTATAAAATTTTAACGTTTCCTTCATGGGTTTGAAATACTGAAGTTTACACAATTGGAATGAAGTCTGCGCTGTTTGGAATATATACGCAACGAATCGCTAGTGTTTTCAGAACCAATAACCTAAACAATGCAGTTGTCTCCCCAAAAGAAGACAACTCCGCTATAATAGTTGCTTCCATCATAATTGTAGCATGCACGTGTGTTTCTGATAAAGGAATGCAAACTAATAAGAACTTTTGAGAGTGTAATTGGATAGTTCTCCTCTCTGTAACAAAAAGTTGCTGTTGGAATTTTGAGATAAGTTTTTGACTTTCCTTTCAATAATCTGTTTTTAAATGTTTCTATAACAAATATTGCTATACATTAAAATAAAATGTAATCAAATTTTTATATATATCTAATAGGCTACCAAGTTTCACAAACTGTTTCCAGGATTAAATGATGCTTGAGAAAGAATGCTACAGTGCCCGTTGTGTTCCAATGCATGTTTCCCAATGGGCTGTTATGTTTATTTTAGATTATACATTTGTTTGTATTATAAATGCATTGTCACTTCTATTCACGCATTCTCTACTCTTTTCACATGTAATTGCTTGCTTGTTTTCACGGAAATTATTGCAAAGTCATCAGACCAAAAGTTACGCTGAGTAGGTACAAATGAAGCTGACATCAAAAACAATCCAAGTGTTAATGTAAATATTTTAACTTAGTGACTGAGTTAGTTAGCTTTGCTTGCATCATCATCGCAGCCTGAGTTTTAACTAAGTCTGTACTTGTTGCACCAAAACAGTGTCTGTGTTCTAGAATCTTCTCCCTCAGTAAGTAACCGGAGGAGTGAACTACAGGGTAAGATAAGTCAAGATGAATGCTACTCTATGAGTCACTGGCATCTGATACTGTGTATTGAGCAGATTTACATTTTGTCTCACCCAAAATATGCTTGTTAGTGATTGGTTGGCTGAGTATTAATAAGCATCGGCTAATGCCTAGATAATGAACAAACAGTGGATTGAAGTTTGAGCAGTATCATTGAAACCTTAAACCATTGTGATGTGGTATCTCCCTAAAAGTGATAGCAACATCACATGAGGTAATTTGAGTATAACTAGAAAATCTGCCAATTATTTGAACCTTACAAATGGATTTAACAAATAGAACTTCTTTATAGGGGTGAATATCTAGCTCCACCACTGGTGAGTTTAACTTCGACTACACTGCTGGTATAGAGGTGGCAAATTTGTACGGCTAGCCTAGTCACTGTAATGTTTGGACTCCTGTAGGCCTATAGACAGAAGGATATACTGGTTTGTCAGTTACTCCAGTATAAAATGAGCATGTGCTATAGTTGTGTTCTAACTAGCTATCGTGTTTAACTTTATTAATCTAATTAATAAAACGAATTTACTAAGAATAACAGATGACTCTCAGCTTTAAACTTGTCACTACTTTTTAATCTCACGTCTTACCATGGACAGCTGATTAGAAATCAATGCTCTAAATCTCTTAGGCATTCAGTCATTTTTAAAATGGAGAAGTTTTGTTTTAACCCAGTTAGGTTGTTTATTTTCTAAGATACTATATTACTTGCCAGTTGTTCAAACTTTTAATCTCACATTTTTTGTTCACTGGTGCTATTTTTGTTTTGGTGTTGCTTGTAGTTTAAAGATTTTTAAAGTTGCTGCCATTTTTTTGGAGTGATGTCGTATCCGTATTATGTAGTTTTGTTCTGAAAGTCTGACCAACCGATAAAGACAAGGTTGCCCAAAGTGTTCATATTATGCATGCGGGCTCTGAACCTTTTTATAAACAAAGATCGCTAATTCGACCTTAAGAAATAATGAGACTAACTTTTGAAAACTAGCAGCTGAACAAAATGAAGAAAACACCTTTGATCTCTAGAAAGTTTATTGAAAGGAAAAAAAAATTTAGCATCGAACTCTTTTGAATTAAGAAAAACAGTTTAAACAAGTTTGCGGCTCGCTGAAAATTACCAAATATTGCAGCTGAACTCTCTGTCAACCAAACAGAGAACAAAGTTGTCATAAAATTCTTCTAACCTTGATGAATATCCTTTCATTGTTAGGTGGTAAAAAAGTGTGAAAGGATTATTTCGAAATATCTAACTATGTAAGAGTACCAAAAGCAGGATCTACTGCTGGAAAGAAACACAGTTCACGCCTCCATACATCGCTTTGTCTGCACTAAGCTAACTTGTTTCACTTCATTTCAGCTTATGTCAGTAACTAGCTGCATTGCTCTGTTACACAACAATTTTTTTGTACGCAGTGTTATGTTATGTAACCTTAACTGCCACTAGCTAACCTCATTGTTGTTTGTGGGACCTGCCGGTGATTACCTGGACAATTTTGATGATATTGGAGTCAGCAGAATAGTTAGAGTTGAGTTATTCTGTCTCGGTGTTAAACTGCGGGACAAGTGGGAGCTGCGAATTCTTGAAGAAACCCAACTAACTAATAGTCTATTAGTTAGTTGCCTCGCTGGAAGATACCGAGTTCAAGCGAGTTCTTCTGTAGTGTTGGAGACTGGAGAGCCTTTTGAGCAAGCAAAAGCATAGTGCAGTCAGTAATGTTTTGGACAGCGCAACAAAATATTTCACTTTACAATATGCGGTGATCAAATAGTACATGGTTTGCAAATGAAGCAAATTAATGTAATTTATATAAAGTGCTCTATTACAGTTAGTAACATTGACCTGTACTACTTAAATTTTTAGCCTGGCTACAAACACAATCACGTTGATGTCAATAAAAGTATTCCCCGCCTGTTCGTCAAACAAATACAAAAAATAATGGATGTCCATAATTCAATACGCCTCGCATTCAACGGAACATAAGTTTGGAACAACATAAATATTCAATGAAATGTTACAGTTTCTCGAACAAATCATAAGGAAGATAGCTCCTATTTTTTTTAAAATAATCAAGAAAATAATAAAATTTGACTTGCTACAATCTGGAATAGTTTGCCAAGCTGCCCTTCAACTTAGAAAAATTTTGGATTATTTTTGCAAGATGTAAGACTGGTCTATGAAAATGAAAAGAATCAAGTCGCTAGTTATCATTTATTTGTTTATTCGTTTATCTGTTTCATTCGCGACCTACGAACAATGTAAATAAATACTGGTTGATTAATTTGTTTATTCTGTAATCTAGGAGTTTAAAAAAAAAATGATTGTTTATTGATTAAATTCATTGCTAGTTTGATTATTTTTATTGCAATGTGTTCGGCGAACAGAGGTCGCAAATACTCTTATTGTGTCACGCAGTATTGTAGTGCTTTTTGCTGCTGCTTGGTCACAACTGTCACTTTGCTTGTCCAAGTGTAAGTATCTACAACTCCTATATAGGGCAACAACAAGACTAGTCTTGATGTATGAGCCTTATTGCTAAGAATAAAACTGAGCTCTCTAGCTCAGTCTCTCATATTTATACAAAAATACAACATATACAACATAATCTATGACCAATCACATTTTACTATAACAATAAGACATAAAGTGAATACTCGAGCGTATCGTTTATTTATTGTCCTATTGGTTCTTGACAGTAAGGTGGGCGGACTCTTGTCTGACCTTTGACCCTCTGATACTTTTGCAATACACTTGTCAAGAATTGTCATCCCGTGATACAGTTAGGAGGAGGCAACTTGTAACTTTAGGGTCATCCTTCACTTGTTATTTTGAGTAGCTGCAAATATCTTACCCTGTGCCAGGCATGAATCGTCAGCAAATTATCCCACAATATGCTTAGCTGAACAATAGTTGTGTAACAAGTTCCTGGTGGCAAGCACAATCTTAAACACCTATTCCTCTAATAAAATAAGTTTCGATGATTAATAAACTCTATTTATTGAACCACAAAATTCTTTATTGAATAGAAATTAAAAATAATATATCCTTACAAAAACTTTTTTCACTTGTAATCAAAATGAATCAAAACTGGATTCTAACAATTCCCAACAGTTTTATCACAACAGTGGTGTGAGTAACATAATGAGAAAATTTAGAGTGGTTCTTACACTTACATTGTACCATCCATTGAAACTTTACCAAGAAATGGGTTTCATTAGAGAGCTTGTATTCCACGTTTTGGTTCAACATGCCAAAACCAATCAATGAAATGTTTATCAAAAACATTTTATGACATAAATAAATGAGGAAAGACAAAACTTATTAATGCGATGAAGATTAACATTACAGTAGTTATTAATTTGACCATTGTATGTATATTGCGTCTGGGCCAGTTGCCATTGCTGCTTCTGGTGTTGGTTGGTTTTTATCAGCTTGCTTGTTGAAAATTATTTTGCCTCTGCATTGTAGTTGCTTCACTCAGGCATAGACCACATCCAAATAGTAAGCTTAACTAATTCACTAGATCAAAATCCATTGCACTTATTATGTTCGATGGCTTTGATTGTGCTACATGAAGCCTAAATTGCTGGCCTAAGAATCTCAGTTATTTCATCACAAGCTTACCTTATTTTGCAACCAAAAGGCTGTTTGGTGTTGAGAATGACAATCCTCGAGACTCGGTCAGCAGCAACATTTCCCAATGCATACTGTAATATTATGTAACAAGGCAGGGCCATAGCTGCCAATTCAGTTTTGTCGGAAGCATTCAACTAACAGTTTTTGCTACGGATACAAGTACACAAACTCATCATTTCCTTCTTTAGGGTGAAAGTTTTAAGAGACTCTGGTTGGACTCAATTTCAAGCTACAAATGCAATTTGAACAGCCTCAGAAAACAGCAAAGAAATTTAGTTTAAATTTAATACAAAGGTATTGTCATCATTAATAGGTTGGTTGAAAATGTATTAGAATATAAATAAATGGATTTTGGGAGCTCGTAATCCGCCAGCTGAGTGCTGTGACCAGCCAAACTCCTTGTTCGCTGACACAGGGAAGTTGGTAGCATTCCAACAATATGCTGCTACCAGTTACCTTTCACCTAGAGGTAACGAAACAGGTCCGTGCTAAATCGAACAAGAAGTGAAGGAGTGTTCTCCACTCCACTACTAGTTTAGAGTCTTCGGCTCCGACACATAACTCAGAGTTTGAGAATGGTATGCATTTATTCTTACAGAATATTACGAGTAAGTCCATGTCCCAATACAAATTGATTAAACATAGCAAAAGTTCAACTTCTTTATAGGCAGAGCAGAGGGAGTAAAATAGGGTAATAGCCAAAGACACACAAGTAGAACAATATACAGCAAATGGAAAACATGAGTAAATAAAAGAAATGAGGCAAGGAATACAAACTTGGACATGTATTACGCCCAGGTGTAGAGCACATTGACAGTATCTGATGAGGAATTCTGTGCAAACACGGAGCTCTCTGCACATTTTCTGTATCTAGTGAGAAATTTTGTGCAAATGATTCAACTTTCAAAACACTTACTTCTTTATAGTTGTACATAATTTGTCACGTGTTTCAAGAAATACTGCATTGATGTCTGTATGGATTGCATTTTTATGAATTGCTCTACTTGTGGAGTTCATATTAGTGTTGAAACACAATTCAATTTGAAGAAGTTTAACCAAGCTAAATCAATTTAAAACCAGGTGCTTGAAGTCTGGGGTGGAACTAGATAGTTTTTGTTTACTTGATGACCATAGATGTATTCCTTCTCTGTACTATTTAATGACAGCGATAAGGCCAAACCAAATTGATTCCTTGGTTCAGGTTACCGCCCGCATGAGTTCATCCATTGATAGTAAAATAAACAGCAGCACAGCGCAAGGCTGTTTATCGATGCTCAACTAATTGTATGTCTACCGCTTCAGAGTCTGTTGAAAGAACAAAAATAAATGTTCTTCTTTTGCCTAGGAGTTTTTTTTGCATCCCACAATGAAAATTATGTTTCATGTTTTTTTTAAAGAAAATTATCAATTCATTTCCCAATTGCAAAATATAAAAATTTTGCTTGTGAAGCTTGAAACGCAAGAGTTTAATCAGCCTTTCCACTCTATAGATTAAGCAGAATAACCTTCTGGTGTGTTTGTGTGAGCAGTGAGCACGCAGTGTTTGGTAACTTGCTCATTAGTAATACAATACAAGCAGATCTGCATCATGGTGTCTAAGGAAAATGAAGTTTACCTGGTTCCAAAATGCCTTTCTAAGCACCAGATGCCATGAAAATTGTTTGGAGGTACCTTTTTGTATGCACCAGGGGTTGATTATGTCAGTTGTTAGTGTTTGCAATATTGTATGAATATTTATTATCTAATTATGTATTGTGCAGGGGTTGTTTATATTGGGTTGGTGTCATAGTTTTGATTGTTGGTGTGACCAGTGTATAAAAATGAAGAGTTATATTATTACAATGCTACAGTTAAACAAGATATTGGGAGACCAATATGTGGATTTGAGAGCGATGAGGGAAAATGTAGATAACCTTTTATCGAGCCCGAAAGAAAGGTGATAATAGTTATGATGATATTGGTATCTGTTATAGCACTTTCTACTTCGGAAGTGTTTCCGAGTTTCGTATTTATGAAAGCACTATTGTATAATTACAAAATATGAGGAGCTCTCCCGTTCGAATCATAAATGAAACTGCGGGTGAATGACGAACATATAATTCATCATGGATGGTAGTGCTGAAAGAGTTGATAGTTGAGTTTGAGAACTCCGTTGTAGAGCTACTGGTTTAGCTATCCTGTTGTTGAGCTAGTGTTGCTGCTCAGTAACACTGTAGTTGTGTCATTGAGGATGGCAAAGTTCTCCACAGTATTACCATTTCCTAGGATGACAATTATATAGAGTGATGATAAGTACACAAATAAATGCAAAGAGCAGCAACTCATTTAGCCTTCATATAGAACCAGATGACAAGAAGTCATTTACAAATTATATAGCAAAACATTGACAGCAAGTAAACTAATCAACACAAAGTTGTATAAAAGTAGTAAGCTTATAGCAATGAAAGGAAAGGTTATAATTACAAAGCCGCAAGTAGCCAAAATGTGGAGTCATGTCTCCATTGTCTAATCAAGAGTCTCCTAGCAGTCCTGAGGCCATACCCAGACCAGCGTTCGTAGTAACTTCTGTCCATGGAAGGGTACTTCTAGTATTAATGGTAGGGAAACTCTTTAGGCTACTTTTGAGTTCATCAGTAGTAATATATGAGCAGATCTCCCTACCAAGTGTTTTTTTGTGGGGTTAAAATCTGGGGTGATGCAATGGGTTACGGCGTTGGATGGATTCGCCGAGTTTATATTGTATTTTACTTGAGGGGTACTTGAGTGGCATTTGAGTGGCATTTAAGTGGCATTCGAGTTTTGATTATTATTTTACTTAATTTGAACTTATATGATATATACATTTTGAATGTATGGCATTTAAGTTTTGATAATTTCTTTTCATAACTCGAGCTCATATAGCATCTTGAGAGAGAGGAGAGAGGAGATGTATCTACCTTGAATAAATTCATTGATTAAAAGCGAATCAATGTATGGCTATATACATTTATTACATAATAAGTAGGGGTAAAATCTCCTCATATAATATAGCTAGATACATAATTCGAACTCATATATACATTGAATGCTATAAAATATATCAGATGATAAAGTTAAATATTCATCTATTCTTTATCGATATTTATAAGGATGATGAAAGATTTTTTGTATTTTATATACATATATATATATAGCTATAGTAACTGTGGTAAAAGAAGTCTATTATGAAGGTTTTTATTTAAGCCAAAGTAGGCTCGGTAGATACTCCATCAGAACACACTCGTCTTTTAGCATAAAAATATGTGAGACCTCGTTTTATTTGGTTGTATGTCAACATTTTTTGATCCTTTACTACAAATCCTCGATTTTTACCCATAAACGACTTTTTTGTGTTCAATACATTTAGATAACTGTCTTTGTTCAATTGATTAATTCGTTTGTTCAAACCTTTTGAGCTAAACTTGTTTCCTTTTTCTCCCCAACAGTAATAGGATTTAGAGTTAAGTGCAACAATTCCATCTCCGGTAAATTCTTCTTTAAACAGCCCAGGTGTTCTTTTTCCGTGTTTTAGTACTTTTTCACAACAGTCTTGCATGCTCCATTCTAAACCCATTGTTTTGGTTCTTAAAAACTCATCCCTATGTTTGTCACAGTATGGGCGTGGAAACCAATCACCATATTCATTGTAAAACTCTTTTTTCATACTTGGTTTTACCAGTGTTTCTAATGTTCCGCTCAATGCCATGTATGCGCTATCTGTATCCATTTCAACATATTGGAAATCACTTCTGTCAATATATCTATAAATAAAAAGTTTGTTTCGATTTCAATTATTTGGAAGTTTTACTTACTTACACATAATAATGGTAGGGAATTAGGTTTCACTTACTTATCCATAAAGTCGTAGTAAAACTGTAGCATTCTCAGTTTAGCATACTGTAGCACGGAGAAACCCAAGTGTACTGGAACATTCATCGTTAGCTGAAATGATGGTGATACTGATTAGCAAAGTAAACTTGTGGAATATAAATTTTGAATTGCAAAATAATTGTTTTAAAACTTACTAGCTGTTTACAGGTTATGATTTCATAAAAATCATCTGCTATCTCTTCCATGGCGATAAATTTGTTTCCTCTGATACGAAATGAAGCTTTTCTGGCACCTTCGATGAACTTGATGGTGGTATGTTTTTCTTTATCAGTGATTGTTTTTCCATAAGCAGCATTTCCTACCAACTTGCTAGTAGTAGCGAGTAATTCTTGACTAGGGTCTGCATCTCCCATTCTCCTAGCGTCTGAAACCGATGTTCCAAAAGCTTCAAAAGCTTTTCTAGGAATATATTCTATTAGCTGATAAACTTTGGTGACTTTCAATCCTTGTTTCAAGTACCATTTCAACAAAGGGCTCATTAGCAATATCTTATCTCCGTACATACTTCCAACTAATGAGCGTTGAGGAGTCTTTAAAAACCCTTCGGCTTCAGCAAAGACTTTCATTTCATCGCTCAAGTGTTCTCTGGTTAACATCGTATTTTTAAAAATCGGAGGCATTTCGGAGAACTTTTCTTCCTCTTCCTCAGGAACTTCGATGTCACATTCAACAAATCCGAAGAATTCTTCTGATTGAACTCTCTCCAACACTTCTTCTTGATTCAGCTTTTTTTCAAGTATTTTAGGGTAGAAAGAATTGTAAAACGTGTTGACAAATTTTTGTAAATTTGTATGAGTTTTTACACGCTTCATCCAGTCACACACCCAAATCGAGATTACAGTGTAACCTAATGCTCGAAGATATTCTTCATTTTCCATCGTAGTTTTAAACAGATCTGCTTTTGATTTTCTTCCAGTAGCTTGAAGCTCTTGTTCTTTAGCGTTGTTATAAGAGCAGTCGTGTCCATGCCAAAAACATCCGTGGAATTGAAAGACATGACGATTTTCAACACAGAAACCATCAACTGGTAATCCTCGCTGTCCGAGAGTAACTTCTCCTCCATTGAGCTGATGTCTGATATTGATTTTTTTTGAGAACATTTGGAACTGTAACCAGCTATGAGCTATCTTGCTAAATTTTACTGGTTCAGCGACAAAGGAGTTTTCGATTTTTCTTCTTCGAGGATAGCCAGTAGGCATTGATTGCATCATACACCATAAATAGAGCGCATTTGCATCAACTCCATAGATTCTATCACAAATCTTTGCTTCTTTTCCCAACCAATGTTCTCTAATTTTAGTTATACCTTTTTCGTGATATCTATGCATCACTAGACTTGGTCCACCAACTATATTTTTCTTTATTAGAGGATAAAGTTCTGCATTGCAGTTGTCAAGCAGACAAATTGGGAGAGTCTGACGAAACGAGTTACCAAGTTCATCAAAATTCAAGTATGTAGAGAGGTATGGAGGGGGTGGTTGAGGTGCTTTGTTAAACATCCATCGAATCGCTAATCCTGGTAAAGATATACCATCTTTTAACATATCAATCCCATGCTCTCTGTAGATTGATCTTTGTCTTTCCAACGCTTGAACAAATGGTTTTACATCCAAGTTGTTGTACCATTTTAAAAAATCCCTCATTGTCTTCATGTCGTTATTTTTCCATGCTTCTTGACAAATTATGTACTCTTCTTCACTGATATTCTTTTGTTTTAAAGAACTGTAAAAAGCTTCTCTTGGAGGTAGATGTTCTTGATTAAGTTGTTCCAAGTCTTTCATCCATTCATAAGGAAAAAATCCTTTTCCGGCTTCACATTTGTATGCTTTGAGATACATTTCATAGCTATATCCAGGAGCGATGAAGTTTGTACAATCTAAAAACAAAAAAGATCCTATTCCGATAACAGGCATCTTGGTTCCTTTTTTTATAACAAAATCAAAATCTGTGTCGGAGACATCTTTCAATTTTTGAAGCAGTTTTCCTTTCATCACATTGACATCGTAAGTCTGTGAATTGAAACCTAGAATAGGGAGTTTTTTCATATAGCTGTACAAATCATCCAGTACTTTTTCAGCTCCTGTTCTACGTCTGAAACGATTTTTTTCAAAATCACTACGAAACTTTTCTTCAGCTTCTTCCAGTCGTTGTAATTCACCTTCTATCTGTTTTATGATTCGCGAAAATTGTTTTTCCAATCGGCTATATGATTCTTCACTAATATCATCCAAGTATTCAATGAACTTTCCAACGCATTCATCATCATCCCCATTATTGACAATACAACGCGGGTTGTTGAAGCCTGGTACATTTGAACAAATTGAAATACTTAAAAGTTTATGCTCATTCGTGTAAATGGTTGTGTCTGTATCTCGATCTTTTTCGCAATTAGGTAACAAACACTCTATGTCAAATGTTGCAAAAAATGGATAGTATCTCAAGGAATCATCTGACCCGATATCTATCCCGAATTGAACCTTCAATTTGTCGAATATTGTAGCAGTAGGGCTGTATTGTCCTCCAGAAAACTGCATAGTTGTTGCCTCTGAGATTGAACATCTGTGTCTTTTCAGATTCCCCAATCTATCATAACAAGTAGAACAGGTTGGACATCTGTAGGCTTTGACATATCCTTCCAAGTTTGTAATAAGACTGAAGTGATTGATATAAAGATCCAAATATAGTTTCTCCTTATAACTGGAGTTTGAATTCCAAATAACTGTTGAAGTCATATCATCATTTAAAGAAAACACTGTTATCTTCAGTTGAAATGCTCGCTCCAAAAGCAATAAATCAGCTTCTGTCACTCCTTTCCCATCACACCTTTTACCACTATCACCATAGATGAAACTATGATATTGTTGTTGGTACTCCTTCACCTCCTTAATTATCGGATCTTTTGCAATTCCACAGTTTTTTTGTAGTTCTTTGTGTAATGCTAGACATCTAAAAAAACAAAGATTGTCGGTAATTCGTTTTCCTTTTGTGTTTTTTAACATGGTTCGTATGTGTCTGTTGTTAAGGAGGTGAGAGGGTAAATGCTCTGGTGGTGATCCAACTTTTCCCATTCCGAGTAGTTTGTAGAAATAAAACGAAATGTTTGTGATCAACATCAATCTCCAAGTCGTATTTGGTCGCCGTCTCAAGCTATTTGTACGATGATCAGTCTCCATAACATCAACAAAGAAGTCATCAAGATCTCCTTCAGTTTCAATCAGTTTAGCTTTTGGATATACAGTAGCATTGTTTGATGATGAGTGAAAGTATCGGAGTTCACCATCATTTTTATTTTCTAGTATACAACCTACGCTACAGTTGACTTTTGCTCTCGAGCTCAATTGTCTCCAAACTTTTTTTAGCAATTCTAACACTCTTGAATCATGATAGTCATTTTGGTAGGTATCAGCTTGGTCTCTTGGAATCCCATCCCAAAGTCTTACATTTAAAAGTTCTATGACTTTTCCAGCTCTATGTTTCGTTTTCATAGCTCCCCAATATCTAGCTATCAAATCATCCCATTCTTCATCTTGAAAAGTTGGAGCTGTGCTATCATCAACAATACCTAGGGTTGATGCTCGGGTAGGTCTTTCAAAATTTAAATCTTCCATTTCTTCTTCTTGTTCTTCCTCTTGTGCTTCTTCCTCTTCTTCTTCTTCTTCTTCTTCATTTTCTATCATTGGATCATTCTCATTTTCTTCAACTATCTCCTCCACAACCGGCTCTATATCTTGAGCTATTATGCTAGTCTTTGGTGGTGAAGGCTCAGCACCAAATCCTATTTGATTGATTGTTTCATCAGGTAAACGAAAACAAATGAGATTTTCTTCTAACCATTTCCAATTGGGGGAAATTTCAGGGTTTTTTTCTTCTACATTCTCCTCCTGATAATTTAAACTTTGTCTACAATAGAAATGTTAACACATAATAGTTGTTCTATAAAACATTCACATACATTTTATATAAAATGTAACAGAAGAAAAAAATGACTTAAACACCATTATCAATTAATTTTTAAAATGGAATTAGGAAAAAAGACTCAAACATTATTATTAGTTAAGTTTTTAAAAACTTACTGTGTACTATGGTATGAATTCCCAACTCCCTCTTTTACATTAATTCTCTGATATTCTGAGTCCTGTCTACAATAAAGAGATAACGCATTATTTTTGCTGATTCATGAGATGAGTATAAGAAAAAAGCAAAAAATTACTCTACTAATGTTATTAATTTATGATTTTAAAAACTTACTGCTTATCAAAGGCTATTGTATTTTCAGTAGTTGCTGAAACTTGAAAAGTTGAAGGTTTGTCTTGAAAAGCATTTTCAAGTTCCATCTCCATTTCATTTTCATATTCAGCATTGCATTCATCATTCATGTATTCATTATCAGCGTTTGAAAAACCGATATCATTTTGATTTTTCATGAGCCATTCCCATTCCTTATGTATGTCTACATCAGTATCATCCTCTTCTGTTTCCATAGCACTATAATAACAATAAAATCATTACTTTTTAATAGAAGTGACAATAGCTCATAAAAAGGTAAGTTAAATGTCTCAGCTAATAAATTTTACCTTGTGAATAAAACTCCTAGTAGTCAGTTGGTATATTATATAGTAGATGTTGAGGCTTCAGTTACTGTTGTTAGAACGAGTGATTTATTATGTGAAAGCATTACTTTTTAAGTAGACAAAAACTTAAGTGAGATAATTAAGGCGGATAATTAAGTCTTAGCTTCAATGAAAATTTTCAAATTCACACAGAAAAACTTTTAATAGTCAGTGGATGTAGTAGTAGATGTTGCTCCTCCAATCACTGTTGTAGAACTGGATGCTTTCTGTGTGAAAACAGTGGCTCTTAAATAGGTAAAGCTGCACTGGTTGAACTCTATGAATACCAACCTTCTTTATAATATAACTATGAATCAGAATTTTGTCCACGCGAAAACCAATGCTTTCGCGGGAATAAATAATTTATTTTCACGCGAATAGAAACTGTTGCTTTCGCGGGAATACAAATTTTATTTTCACGCGGATACAAACCAATGCTTTCGCGGGAATAAAAACTTTATTTTCACGCGAATGGAAACAATTGTTTTCGCGGGAATAAACACTTTATTTTCACGCGAATGGAAACTGTTGCTTTCGCGGGAATAAATAATTTATTTTCACGCGAATAGAAACTGTTGCTTTCGCGGGAATACAAATTTTATTTTCACGCGGATACAAACCAATGTTTTCGCGGGAATAAAGACTTTATTTTCACGCGAATGGAAATAGTTGTTTTCGCGGGAATAAATAATTTATTTTCACGCGAATAGAAACTGTTGCTTTCGCGGGAATACAAATTTTATTTTCACACGGATACAAACCAATGCTTTCGCGGGAATAAATACTTTATTTTCACGCGAATGGAAACCGTTGTTTTCGCGGGAATAAATAATTTATTTTCACGCGAATACAAACTGTTGCTTTCGCGGGAATACAAATTTTATTTTCACGCGGATACAAACCAATGTTTTCGCGGGAATAAATACTTTATTTTCACGCGAATGGAAACCGTTGTTTTCGCGGGAATAAATAATTTATTTTCACGCGAATAGAAACTGTTGCTTTCGCGGGAATACAAATTTTATTTTCACGCGGATACAAACCAATGCTTTCGCGGGAATAAATACTTTATTTTCACACGAATGGAAACTGTTGTTTTCGCGGGAATAAATACTTTCATGCAAAAGCATTGGTTTGTATCCGCGTGAAAATAAAATTTGTATTCCCGCGAAAGCAACAGTTTGTATTCGTGTGAAAATAAATTATTTATTCCCGCGAAAACAACTGTTTCCATTCGCGTGAAAATAAAGTCTTTATTCCCGCGAAAGCGTTGGATTGTATCCGCGTGAAAATAAAATTTGTATTCCCGCGAAAGCAACAGTTTCTATTCGCGTGAAAATAAAGTCTTTATTCCCGCGAAAGCATTGGTTTGTATCCGCGTGAAAATAAAATTTGTATTCCCGCGAAAGCAACAGTTTGTATTCGCGTGAAAATAAATTATTTATTCCCGCGAAAACAACCGTTTCCATTCGTGTGAAAATAAAGTATTTATTCCCGCGAAAGCATTGGTTTGTATCCGCGTGAAAATAAAATTTGTATTCCCGCGAAAGCAACAGTTTGTATTCGCGTGAAAATAAATTATTTATTCCCGCGAAAACAACTATTTCCATTCGCGTGAAAATAAAGTATTTATTCCCGCGAAAACATTGGTTTGTATCCGCGTGAAAATAAAATTTGTATTCCCGCGAAAGCAACAGTTTCTATTCGCGTGAAAATAAATTATTTATTCCCGCGAAAACAACGGTTTCCATTCGTGTGAAAATAAAGTATTTATTCCCGCGAAAACAACTGTTTCCATTCGCGCGAAAATAAAGTTTTTATTCCCGCGAAAGCATTGGTTTGTATCCGCGTGAAAATAAAATTTGTATTCCCGCGAAAGCAACAGTTTCTATTCGCGTGAAAATAAATTATTTATTCCCGCGAAAGCATTGGTTTTCGCGTGGACAAAATTCTGAATCATAGTTATATTATAAAGAAGGTTGGTATTCATAGAGTTCAACCAGTGCATCTTTAGCTATTTAAGAGCCACTGTTTTCACACAGAAAGCATCCAGTTCTACAACAGTGATCAGAGGAGCAACATCTACTACACTTTCCATTGCAACTACTAGAAACTTTCTCTTTATAAAAGGTAAAATTTAAAACTTATTATTCCCTACCTAACAAAGATCAAAATTAGTTTAGCTATAATGTAAAGTATGAAATAAATAATCTTTTAGTTCCACATGAAAAGCTGAATTATATGTTATTTCTTTCTTTTTTAGAACACTAAGGAGGATTTTTCTACTTCTTACACGGATTTAAAGCCAATCGAAAACAAACAAAAAACGTTCAAAACACCCAAAAGAAAAAACTCTAACTCTGTCACAAAAGAAGCAGCGATAAAGAAACGAGCTCTTCCAAAACTGGTTTTACCCACAACATCAAACAATATGGAACAAAAAGAATTGCTCACTGATGCTGACAGAGCTCTCCAGATGGCCAAATCTCTCCAAAAATGGAAGACATGTGATTTGAAAAAGATTGGAGGGTTTCTTACACTAGCATCACTTCCTGTTCCATCAGTTTTGCAAATCGTTTCTATTGAGCAGAGTACTGGTGCATACGGAAACTACTACATTCTCACTTATCTTGATAATTCAACTGGAGCGAATTTTCAGCAAGTCGTTTGTCCAAGTAGAGTAGTTGAAAGCTTCAATGTTGATAACTACCCATTACCTTTCAACATTTTGTACTTGGGTGAGATGGAAAACTCAAAAAAACCGGAGACTACTTACTACAATGTCAAACGTATCAGTACAAAACGATTAACCACAATGGAAGCTACTGCTGAAGCTGAAAAACTGAGAAAAATGAGTGAAGAAGAACTCAAACTCGCTTACGACATCGATTATCTCAGTAATTTCAAAGATTGTTCCATTTTTGCTTACATCGAAGTTGTAGAAAGATTCATTCCTTTCCGATTCAATGGAGAAGAATCCATTGTAAATTGCATTCGCTATGTCACTGAAAAGAATGGAAAAAGAGAGACGAGAACGCTTTTACTACCAATCAGATATAACGAGGAAGTTAAAAGATGTGCACCTGGTGTGATGATTTACAAAGGAAAAAAACAGAGTAAGAATGGAAATCCTATTCCATACCACAATGTTGTCTTCATTTCTTCAACCAACGCTAGTGATTGGGAGCAATATTGCACACAAACAAGTTCCAATGAGGTGCTAACAAAAACGAATAATGAGGATGAAGTTCTTAAGGAATTCCTAGAAAACGAATTGCAAGATTTTGATGAACCACTTGGTGTTGATGGTATGTAAACTCAATATCAAATGCTGACAACTGGTAGTCTCAAGCGAATAATGAATGAATAAAAAAAAAGCCTGTGTATTCATTGACATTACAAGTTGTACTGTTTTGTATTACTTACTATTTACCGACTCTAACTATATTATATGGAAAGATTTTCCCTACTTATTATACAATAAGTCTATATAATCATATAATAATTCATAGAAAAGTCTAAAGGTTCTCAGGTGATTAACTCACCAAAAGCTCCGGTTTTGCAAAACATTTGAAGATCTTCGGTTTTGCAAAACATTTGAAGATCTTCCTATCCTAAGCATTATACGAGTGACTGTACTTTTTTATCCAGTTGAAATATCTAAAAACTTCAGTAACTTAGTATTTACTGACTCTAGCTATATTATATGAGATTTTCCCTACTTATTACACAATAAATGTATATATTCACATATTCTTTCATTTTTAATCACTGTATTTATTCAATGTAGATATATTTCCTCTCTCTCCTCTCTCTCAAGATATCGTATGACTCGGAATTACAAAAAATTATCAAACCTTAAATGCCTCACATTCAAAATCTAGACATGCTATGAGTTATAATTATGTATACAATTATGTAAAAAATTATCATAACTTAAATGCCATACATTCAAAATCTGTATACCATATAAGTTCAAATTAGGTAAAATAATAATCAAAACTCGAATGCCACTTAAATGCCATTCAAATGCCACTCAAGTACCCCTCAAGTAAAATACAATATAAACTCGGCGAATTCATCCAACGCCGTAACCCATTGCATAACCCCAGATAATGACCCCACAAAAAAACACTTGGTAGGGAGATCTGCTCATATATTACTACTTTCATCTAATGAATCGACCTCTGTGTACCGGCAGAAAAGCGGACATAACAGGCCTAGCAGGGGTAGCTACAGGCCCTGCAGTGATCACTACAGGCTGAGGAGGGGTAGCTACAGGCCCTGCAGTGATCACTAACAAGCCCTGCAGCGGTAGCTACAGGCCCTGAAGTGATCACTACAGGCCCTGCAGGGGTAGCTACAGGCCCTGCAGGGGTCACAACAGGCCCTGCAGGAGTCACTACAAGCCGTGCAGGAGTCGATACAGGCCCTGCAGGGGTCATTACAGGCCTAGCAGGCTGTAAGACTGGCCTAGCAGGCAATAATTCAATCCAGCAGTATAATTTATGGCTCAAATAGCGCTTTGAATACTCTTGCACATGTATTGCTAATATATTTATGGTATGTATGCATTTTTACAGGTTACATGCGCAAAATCTATCGCAAATCATTTGCTTCACTAATTCTTTCTTTTTTAATCAATATTGCAAGCCAACAAAGCAGTAACGAAGAGCCTTTTCTCTCTAAGTTTTCTGTGAGTGTTAAGAATTACTGGAAAAATGAAGAGGTTTACAATGCTTTATTGTAAAAATTATTTGCAGAGAGCGGTGATTTTTCCTACAAGCATAGGATGAGAGCCGAGAACAAATGATCAGAACTAAACTAATTACGATCTTTCAACGTATTGTAGGCTATGACTAAAGTATTATGTATCAGCTACATATAGCCTTTGTACAATTGGTCACTTCTAGCAAACATACTACTTAAACATTAACCTTGAGTTTTTATCTTATCTCTGTAAAGGCTTCATAATGTGGGCACTGACGTAGGTACAGTCTAGTGTAAACAGTAAGCGATAGCTAGTTAGTTTGTACACACCCAGTAGAGCCTTCGCGTAGACCAGTTGTGACTTGTACTAACTACCAATCCGGTAAGTTACAATTGAAGTATACAATAACAAGTATTTCCTTTCTTAACTTTTTAAGCAGAACCAGCTCTTGCTGGTGAAGTCTTGACTACACAATTACTTTTCAGTTAATATATTTTTCTAAGCTGATGTCATTAAACATCCAATTAAATTGTTTTGTTAAGCTGTGATAGATTGATATTTTTTAATGGTTCGTTCTAGTATCAATTTGCATCAATAGCAGTTTGGTTTTGTACATTCATCAAACATAAAGTTGGTAGAGTATAGAGTGGGTAGTTTATATATCAGTGTATTGTCACAAGCTATTTGGTTGTGTTGATTATTTCTTTTGGCCGACTAGGAGTTCAGCCCTCAAATATATCTGCAGTGTTGTCACCTATCACCCGATGATTTTTGAATAACATTTTTTTGTTCGTAAAGGCAAATAATCTCTGATAATAATATTTGAAGATAGTTTGCTACTTTTATGTCATAAATTTGTCATAGGTAACTGCAAGAGCATATGATGTATACATAAAAATCACACTGTTGTTTTGCTGAATGGTATCCTTACTGCTCTTTGCTTCTTTTGTAAAGTTTTAGTTACAAATCAACAAAGAGCAAAAATAATTTGAGTTATATCTTAGAATTTTAACCGAATGATTGCCAGTTTGGTTTTATGTATAGGAAAGTTACGTTTGAGGCGTTAAATGATGATTTTTTATTCATACCCAATAACGGCAGCTTCATAGTGGTACAAGAGTTGATATGGAGACAAATAGTTAATGAAATCCTTGGGTTCTAGAGAATTGAGAGAAAAATTTATTCTTCTGTAATGTTGTTGACCCCAAAGTAGATAAGTAGAGGATATGGTCAAATGGGTAAATAGGTGAGCAGGCTGTCAGTTTGGTAGATAAGGCAGACTGGTGGTTGAGGGAGGGGGAGGGGTGGACGAGCAGATTGACAGATGGTCGGGCGAGCAGATTGCTAATTTGATGGTTTGGTAGGTAGCTAAGTAGATATGTAGCTAGGTAAGTATAGATAACCAGGTAAGTAGGTAAACTAGATTATTGGATAATCACGTACTGAAGTAATGTTCACTAGTCTTACCTGTCGTTGATGGTTTTCTCAACAGCTACTGGAAGGAGATAACTTCTAATAAAGTTGAAGGTCATTTCCATATACGATCTCATTACACATCGAAGACCTACTAACCTAATACGTCTTCTGGCTTGTATATAAACATAGCAGAGTCTACAGATATCAAAATCTGGTATTTTTGTCAACTATTAGCTGGTAGAAAGAGCCCTGTAAGCATGCTGCTGCAGACTATTTGAGTTTTTATTGTTGAGTGGCAGCACTTTCCATGTGAAGATAGGAGGTGCAGCAATTCTTTGAAACTATACTTGTTACAGCAGCAAGCTATAGATTTCTGCGTCTTTCCACGTAACTTGAAACACACCTAACAGGTGATCTAGAGGGGGAAAAGGGCTAATTTTTACTGCTTTGAGTGTTCATTAAGCCATGGCAAAAACAAATAACAGATGCAGTAACAGATGCATAGACCCTTGTATAATGTATCACCTACACCTGTATAGCCAGTGGGAAATGTGTACATTGTTTTTGTATGCTTATCTTATCTGTGGATGTTTTATAATGCTTTAAGTGTAACTGGTGACTTGTGACTTGTGTAAACATTTACTTATAGCTAGTTTATTATCTCATACCCAGCACACCTGTGAAGTAGAGCTGTCATAACTTGTACTAACTACTGAGCCCAGTAAGTTATAATATAATTATACAACAACATGTCTCAGGTCGAGACTCTCAGGTAACTTTATAACAAGACTATGATTTGTGTATTTAGGATATCACATGTTAAAGTGTTTTACTATAAAAAAATAGAGCCTTTACTAGGCTTGAACTTCCTCTCTCATTCAGTGTTATGGCTCTACTAATAAGGTATCTACACAGGCATGTAGGCATTTCTTATCTCAGTTTGGGAGGTTTCATAAGTGTTTGCAATCATCTATCAAAAGTTTGCTTTGATGATGGCCCATACTATCAACATAAGTTTAATATGATACAAATAATTTTAGAGTTTAACTATATGCTTAAAGGAAACTTTAAAATACCATGTCTCTAGATGTTGTTAGAGAAACACATTGTAATAACAAATATGAGACATACGTAATTCTGAAACACTGCTTCCGCTGAATCTACATCAATAGTTTCTACTGGGAAAAAGACAAACTTTGTGCATTTTAAGAAATTTGTTTTCTAGTCCAAGAGCTGAGTAATTTGCTCCTGATGTAGTAGTTTTACTGAAAGACGACAACAAACAGATGTTTAACAAGTCATATGATTTAGTTTTTGTTGAAAGCTTGTGAACATGCATGCATTAGGCTGGTAAATAATATGGTTAGTCTATCCATTCTTCAAACAAAGGTAAAGCAGCAGCCAGTGGCAGCAGCTGTGTGCAACAGGCTTTGGAATGTTTGTTTAGACCTTACAAAAAATGAACTTGATAGGATTGCATACTTATGCTGGCGAGCTATGTACCATTATATTCCCAACTTATTCAAGTTTTACATTTTGTGAGTAGAAACTATATAAAATATAAAGGACTATTTATTATTGTTATTACTATAGAAGGTAATATTGTTAGTTGAAGGTCATATATCGTTGGGAAAGCTAAACTTTATAATTACAAGAAACCATGGTAAACTATGATGATGAATGTTGTTTATACAATGATGACAGTAGGTTTACATGATGTTTGGTGTTGTTGTAACTGTTAACTTTATTCCGCTTCTTTTGCCGGAAGCAAAAAGTGGCGAAACTTTTTTTACTATTTGTTCTTCTGTATATTTTGCATGGGCAGTGATAATTGTGCTTGAACAAACACTTGTGTAACATTTACTTCTTAATTGCCTGTGGGTATTATCCATTTTCTCAATGTTTTATTTCACCTCATACTTTGTTGGATTTGAAAATTGGAAATTATATTTATAATAAAAGTCTCACTACACACAAAACTTTATACAAGAATTATGTAAGTTTACCAGAGGGTGGGGGAAGATTAAGGGGGGGGGGGTGGTGCTTGTTGAGTAAATACAATGCCTACCGCTACTGTGTGTTACCACTATCACCATTTAATCCATTCAGAATAAAGTTGTATATCAGCATGCAACATGTCACTGTTGTGCAGAGGGTTGATACTTCCTCACTTGCAATGTAGAATTATGTCAAAGAAAAGTAATTTTCTGCTGATCAGACACATGCTCAAATATCATTTTATTGCTTTAAGGAAGCACATATTGCTTTACAGCACTCTTACAAAATAAGTGTGATAATGCAGTGGGCAAAGGTACCTTGTGCTATTTATGTGTGGTATAAAGCTCTACTAGAACTTTATAGAGGAGTTTTTAACAAATCCAAACATTTTTGCTATATGCACAACTTCTACGAAACCTTTTGACACTTTTGAAGCTCCAAAAATTGATATAAATTCTTCTTGAGCATCAGTCTGTAGTGGATTTTGGGGGCTGAAAACCCACTAGCTGAGGTCGGTAGCTTGCTGCCACAAGTTGTTATATTTCACCTGCTACAACAGCAGGGTCGGTATGCCACCGAGATAGAGTATCAACTCTGCAACCAGAACAGAGCCCTCGGCTCAAACACATTAATCAGTGCTATCGAGTAATTAGCCATTTATTCATCCAGAATAAATACGAGTTTAGTCAAAAAGGTATAAGTTGCACAAACAATACAATACACTAATACTAACTAAAGATAAATGGTAAGTGTTCTGCCTTTTATAGGCATCTCACAGGAAGTGACAGGAAGTGATCTTTGTCACAACCAATCACAAGATAATAATACTTAATCAACCAATATAAAGTCTTATAATAACAAACAGCGAATCACATGGCTAAGATAGATATGGTCCCATCAAATGTAGGAGGGGTTATAAGGCAATTGCCCAATCAACAGCTTATCCACTTCCTGTCCCGCCTTTGCAGCCTTTGTATCCGCTCCTCTTTTGGTTTAGGGGTAGTTATGTCCTGGATTCGTCTTCCTGAGTCTTTTAGGATATTGTGGGAGATTTGTGTAACATCAGTGACCCCAGCCCTTTCCTTCCCCCTCAACCCCCCCTACCCTGCACCCCTTGCCACCCCAGAAGAGTGTACTAGAACCCATTCCCCTTGCACAGCTTAGGTGTTTGTATGGGTGCTTCTAGATCAAGCTGTGCAACTACTAACTTATAATGCATGCCCAGCCACCCACTACACTGATGAGTCATTCGGAGATTCACTCTGTCATATATGGCCACCATTCGGAGATTAGCCGGGCATATATGGCCGCCAAAGGATAAGCCTGAGTGAGCAAGGAATCTAAACAGCCTAATGGAGCTATACAAGAAGAGGAGTAGCAAAGTAGGAACTAAGCTTACAGAGGAGGAGCCTAGGAGCTAACAAGACAATCAACCTTGTTTACTGTTTATTTATGTATTAGTTAGGATGATTTGTTAATAACTTGTAAGCAATTATTGTATCGGTTTACCCTAATATGGAAGTGTGCCTTCCTGGTCTCTCCTATAAAAGGAATTGTTGGAGATCAGGAGGGCAGAAGTTATTGTGGGTTATTGTAGAGTCATTATGTATGACTTGCAGTAATCATTGTATCTTGCTAAATAGAATGTTAATAATAAAGTATCATTATTAACAAGGAACACTCTTGTCGTTTGTCTGGACATTATTAGCATAATCAAGGAGTACATGGAAGCCGTTGTGTCGGTGGTGTAAATCAAGATAGAAAAACACTACATTGGTGGCAGCGGTGGGATTCTATGAACAAGAGAGACACAACGGATAGGAAGAGAAGAAGGTAGGAAAAGAAGAAGTTAGAGAGAGAAGAAGGTAGGAAGAACTAGGAGCTATACCAAGCCTGTATCTCTTGCATACTACTTTCCCCCTCTTCAGAAGCTACTCTGTGTCAGTATCCCTCTGTATACTACCTACCCCGAAGTTATACCGAGCCTGTATACCCTGTATACCACCTTCCCCCCCTCCCCAGAAGTCACACCGAGCCTGTATAGCCATATACTATCTACCCCGAAGCTATACCGAGCCTGTATACCCTGTATACCACCTTCCCCCCTCCCCAGAAGTCACACCGAGCCTGTATAGCCATATACTACCTACCCCAAAGCTATACCGAGCCTGTATAGCCACATACTACCTACCCCGAAGCTATACCGAGCCTGTATACCCTGTATACCACCTTCCCCCTCTCCCCAGAAGCTATACCGAGCCTGTATACCCTGTATACCACCTTCCCCCTCTCCCCAGAAGTCACACCGAGCCTGTATACCCTGTATACCAGCTTACTCTTGCCAAAAACAGTCACTCAACCCCCCCTAGCTTGCCATTGTATCTAACATGGCCACCCAAAGAGCTAGGAGTGCCGGTAGAAACCCTGTCGGAGCACAACCTACCATAGCGCTGGAGCAACTCACCGAAGCTCTGCAGATGTTGGTACAGCCTCCCCGAGGACCAATACAGACACCCTTCAAGGCCCCAAAGTACGACGGGACGGGAGACATCGAGTATTTTGTCACTCGGTTCCTCGAGGTCGCAGATGCCAATGACTGGGGCCAAGCTACAGCCCTGATGCATCTCCGAGCAGCACTGAAGGACGAGGCACTAGAGTGTGGACGCCCCCCTCACGTAGAAGGTATCTTCGCCGCCCTCCGAGCCCGTTTCGGACTCACCCCAAATGAAGCGCAGGCCAAGTTAATTGTGTTGCGTCGTTCTGCCCAAGCCTCACTACAACAACACGCCAACGAAGTGGAGAAATTAGTTCGTGTGGCATACGATGACCTACCCCCCCGAAGAGTCGACCGAATGGTGCTAGAGACTTTCGCCAGCACTATTGGTAATGCCTATCTACAACGGCACCTGCTGGCAGTCCAACCACACACGATTGAGGAGGCTGTTAGAGCTGGAAACGAATTCCTGCAAGTCAAAGTTGGATTCGAAGACAGGCCCTCCAGAGTGAGAATAGTGGAAGAGGAGGAAGAGCACTTACCCCCACCCAGTGACCGGCCCTCCCCAACCTCCCCCCCTAACCAAGTCCAACAGACGGCCACCCTACCAGAGGACACCCTCAGTGCCTTGATGAAGAACCTACAGACGTTGACCGAAGCAGTTAAGCTCCAGTCCGACGCATTGCAACAATTACAACAACAAGTCAACCCACCCCTTGCCCCCTCCCTCCCCCACCCTTTCCCTAAATCCGCCCCCTCCAGTGTTGGGGATGTGGCACTATCGGCCATTTACAAAGAAGCTGCCCGGTCAAACCTTGGCCATCTACCCGCCCCCCCCCTAACCAGCAGTCAAAAAACGGGCGCCGCCCGCAGTAGGGAAACCGGCCCCTCACTGCCCCCGGGCACCCCGGCGTTATCAAAGAAAGTTGGCTAGAGTAGAACAGTACAACCCCGTACTAGAGATTCCCCCATGGCAGAGAGAGAGACGGCGTGTAGTACCCATCTCAGAACCCTGGCAACTACCCACCACCAACCGGTATACCCCCCTCCAAGATATAGGAGACAAAGAGCTCTACTCCCCGGTACCAAGTGAAGCAGAGTCGGACTATTACCCTACCGACCTGTATACCCAACCCACCCCTTCTCATAGACAAAGTCTTGCTGACCACGGTGACCTGGTGTGCCACCCTACACAGGACACCGAGCCACCCCCACCTCGTCAGTCTTTGGCTAAGAAACTACTCCCCCCCTCAACCCCGTTGACCACTGAGCGACCCTCTCGTACTCGACATAGACGCTCCCCTACCCCCCAACCCTCAGCAATTAAACCCGCTGACCTCACTTACCCCCCATCAGAGCGCCCTTACAAGGCAAGCTACTTCCTACCCGGTCGAGTAGAGGGAAAACCGGTGTCAGTACTCATCGATACTGGATGCACCACCAACCTGTTATCGCAACACCTGTTCAATCGACTGGCCCCAACTACTAAGAGCTCCCTGCAAGAAGGTGATTCACACGGTGTGTTAGCCGACGGATCTCACATCCCCTTCTTTGGTACCATCCGCCTACCCATTCGGCTGCGAGATGTCAAAACGGAAGCCACTTTCGTCGTAGGCCAAATAAATGAGGACGCCATTCTGGGCATGCCGTTTCTCACTTCTCATCAGTGTCGCATGAAGTTCGACCTGTCAGTGATAGAAGTTAATGGCCAAGAACTGCTGTGTACAGACCAGCAAGGCAGAGTACTGGCTACTGGAGTCCAGGTGGTTAGAGACACTCAGATCCCCCCCCACACCGAAGCAACCATACTGTGCCGCACTACGCACTCCATACACCTTCCCCTCGGTATCGTAGAAGGCATCCCCAACTCCCCCTCCCCTAGCTGCCAGTCTCAACACCCCGAATGACCGGCATCAGCTATTGGTGAGGTGTCTCAACCCCACCAACCAACCGCTGGACTTGAAAGCTGGCAAAACGATAGGAAGGTACACTGGAGTACACAACGGTGATGTAGGATCACCAGTAAAAGAAGATGAGCCCACTGCCCCCCCCCCCCCCTCCACCGCCATTCCCCCCCCCCCGTCCCCAAACATCTAAAAGAGTTGTATGTCCAAGCACTAGGCAACTGTCACACCCCCAGGAGGCGTTCAAATTGGCACAACTCTTACACTCGTATGAGGAAGTATTCAGTAAAGGTGACCACGACGTCGGCCTTACCAACCTAGTAGCCCACAGCATTCTCCTGAGACCTGGCGCACAACCCATCCGTCAACATCCCAACAGGCTAGGGCCTCATAAAGAGAGAGAGGCTGAAGAACAAGTAGCCAAGCTGCTCGAACGGGGTTTGATAGAACCCAGCACTGGCGCTTGGAGTTCCCCCGTAGTATTGGTGAAGAAGAAAGATGGCACCTGGCGCTTCTGTATTGACTACCGGCGTCTAAATGCGGTAACCCAACAGGACGCTTACCCCCTCCCCCGTATAGACGAGAGCCTAGATGCGCTGTCTGGAAGTCGGTATTTTAGTACCCTTGACCTAGTGAGCGGGTATTGGCAAGTGCCCCTCGATGCAGACGCCAGCGAAAAATCTGCCTTTTCAACTCGCTCAGGCCTACACAAGTGGAAGGTCCTCCCCTTTGGCCTCACTTCTGCCCCAGCCACCTTCCAAAGACTCATGGAACGAGTACTACATGCACTTCACTGGAAGTCACTCCTCCTATACCTAGATGACATTATTGTCATCAGTCCCGACTTCCCCACCCACCTACACCGGCTGGCAGAAGTGCTACAGCGGCTCAAAGCAGCAGGACTTAAGTTAAAGCCTAGCAAATGCGAACTGCTACAGTCACAAGTCCGCTATCTTGGACACCTCGTCAGTGAGCATGGTGTTTCCACGGATCCCGACAAAATCGCAGTAGTTCGTGACTGGCCCACCCCCACCTGCCTTAAAGAACTCCAAGCATTCCTCGGTACAGTCGGGTATTACCGACAATACCTCCCTCGCTTCTCCACTACGGCCAAACCCCTGACCAAGTTAACCTGCAAGGACGTTCCATGGGAATGGACCACCCCTCAGAGAGAAGCTTTTGTACAGCTTAAAGCTGGACTGCTGTCTGCCCCCATCCTCGGCTACCCAGATGCCGATAGCCCGTATATCTTGGACACCGATGCAAGCGATGACGGTGTTGGAGCTGTCCTCTCCCAACTACAGAACGGTGAAGAAAGAGTGATAGCATATTATAGCAAAACACTGAGCCCCCCTGAACGCAACTATTGTGTCACTCGCAGAGAACTACTGGCCGTAGTCAAAGCCACAAAACATTTCAAGCCCTACCTTTACGGTCGAACCTTTCGGGTGAGAACAGACCACGCTTCCCTCATGTGGTTATGTAAGCGTAAAGAGCCGTCCAGCCAAGTAGCCAGGTGGCTCGAAACTCTGTCGGAGTTCCAGTTTACCATCGAACACCGGAGTGGACACTTGCATGGAAATGCTGACGGCCTTAGTAGACGGTGTCCCTCCAATTGTAAGCAATGTAATCACATTGAAGCCAGAGACGGCGGACCCACGAAGAAAGAAATATTGCAAACCTTGCCCCACCCCTTCTCCCCTCCCCCATCCACCCCAGCTGACCCCACCCCGTCACACCCTCAAATGGTAGCTATCACTCGCCCCCCACCCCCTGACACCGACCTGCTGGACGCTCAGAGAACGGGCCGCCACCCGGTAGCCATCATCTACCAGGCGGTAAAGAACCATACCCCTTTTCCCCCACAACAGTTGGAACTCGGAAGTAATGAACTTCGACAGCTGGAGAAACGCCAACACTCTATGCAGATCCGCCCAGATGGTATTCTAGAGGTACACCAAGCCGGACAGAACAGAGCCCACTGGTGTGCTGTGTGCCCCCCCAGCCTGAGAAGCAAAGTAGTGTGGGAGACACATGTCTTGGCCCACCAAGGCATACAACGGACATTAAAGAGAGTCGGCCTCACATGGTACTGGCCAGGTATGACCGCGGATGTACGGAGAGCCATTAACAGTTGTGAAACCTGTCAGCGGGCTAAACATGGCGGTACAAAACCCAACCCCACACGGCAGCGAATGTATGCCGGCCGCCCTTGGCAAAAGTTGGCCGTAGACCTGGTGGGCCCCTCCCTGAGACCGATAGAGGAAACAAGTGGATACTCGTCTTAACAGACCGCTTTACCCGTTGGCAAGATGCCCTCCCCCTCCCTGATGCCACTGCCCCTGTTGTTGCCACTGCCCTCGACGAACACGTGTTCTGCTACTTCGGACTACCCGAGCAGATGCACACCGATCAGGGTGCCCAGTTTGAGTCGAGTCTCATGCACGAACTCTGTACTCTCTGGCGGGTAAAAAAGACTCGGACCACTCCCTACCACCCCCAATCCAACGGTTTAGTAGAGCGCAATAATAGGGTATTAGGAGATGCCCTACGCTCTCTCCTATTGAAGAGGCAGCCCGGAGAATGGGACTTGATTCTCCCCCAAATAATGAGAGCGTTCCGTGCCACCCCCCATTCTACTACAGGCGAAACACCAAACTTCTTGATGATGGGAAGGGAACTACGGCTCCCCGACCAACTAACTTATCACCCCCCCTTGGTTGAGTGTGTGCCCATACACGAATACGCCCAAGCCCTACAGGAAAGACTTGAAGAGGTTCATGAGACTCTCCGAATGGAGCAGCAACAGATAAGAGGAGACGAAGGAGAGGAGCCGTCTCTATTCAAAACGGGAGATGAAGTGTGGTTGGAGAACCGGAGGAGAAGAAAGGGAGAGAACCCAAACTCCAACCCAAGTTCGTGGGCCCCTATACAATAGAGGAAGCCTACAGTAACCACACATACCTGATCAATCGACACGGCCAACAGTCAGTGCAAAACGGCAGTCGCCTGAAACCATATAGGGCATGCCTGGAGCCGTACGGACAAGCCCCTGCAGCTTTAGAACCCGTCCGCCGCCCCAACATGCGTGGCGCTGCTCCCCGCAGGAGAACACAACCCCCTCCCCCTTTACAAGAAATACCCTTTCCACTCCTGGACCTCCCAATGCCTTCCCCTTATACGGCGCCCCCCTCCCCTCCAATCTCTCCGCCTGTAGAGAGGCCAGCGCCCAGATCAAGTCAACCTATAGAGAGAGCAGCACCCAGAGCACCTCAACCTGTAGAAGAGTGCTCACCGAATCTCTCCAGCGAAAATCAATCCAATCGGACGAGAACTGGCCGAGCCGTAGGTCATACGGCAAACCAAGAAGTTGTCCCCCCGCCAGTTGCACGCCCCCCTCCCTTAGCCCCAGCACCTACAGGCCGCCCTAGACGAAATGTAGGACCACCCCAACGATATGGCCAACCTTGGTGTCACCAAGTCACTGCAAGAAGTGATACACTACAGGAAGAAAGAACCAAGTTATTGGCTACAGTTAAAGCATTCACCACTAAGCCTGAGGACCACAACCCCCCTTGCCTAGTCTCAAAAGAATCGCTAGGGTCTCCCCTACCCCCCCCCCTCCAAACTTCAGCTGGCTCTCTCCATTCAACCCCCCTGCAGGAGCCCCCAAAGATACCCCTCTTTTCCCCCTCTGTCAGGAGTCATACCCCCCAAGTGGCAGAGCAAACCGGTTTGCAGCTGAATAGTCAAGAAAATATTGCCCGTTTGTCTGCTAACTTGCTTACTGAGCAGTCCGCTTGCTTACTACAGCTCCTTCAGAACTACTTGCAAAGTATGAACACCGAAACTTCCGCCTGCTTACAGCTCGAGGATGACGACGACAACCTCCTGCTCGAAGCTAATCTAGCTGAAAATCAGCCACCCTCTAACCACAGCGAGGATCCGCTGCTAGGCATAACAGGAGAGTCAGCACCCACTACGCTACCAGCAGCCACGTCAAGTCAACCTGGTGAATTGAAACGCGCCTATGATAAATGGATACTCTAGAACGCTACGGCCAGTGACCCTTTAGCTCTCACCACCCTTGTGCCTTTCCCCCCCCCCCAACCGACTTAGACGAGTTTCCACCCCTTGCTCCAGCTAAAAGACCACCCACTAACCTCCCCCTGGTCCCTACTACAATCATTCCCTCAACAAAACTTGATTATAGCTACAGTCAATGTGTAAAGAAACCCCCCAAGCCAAATCCCCCTTTTCCCAGTGACCCCGGCACTACCCCGGCTCGGGATAGATGGACCACCCTCAGAAGGAATCTCACACCACCCCCACGGAGTAGATCTGGCGTTAGAACGCAAACAAAGACAAAGAGTACCCCACAAATCTTTGTTGTTGATTCATTAATTAGAGACGGTGTCCCTAATGGAGCGGAGTATGTGGGAGATTTGTGTAACATCAGTGACCCCAGCCCTTTCCTTCCCCCTCAACCCCCCCTACCCTGCACCCCTTGCCACCCCAGAAGAGTGTACTAGAACCCATTCCCCTTGCACAGCTTAGGTGTTTGTATGGATGCTTCTAGATCAAGCTGTGCAACTACTAACTTATAATGCATGCCCAGCCACCCACTACACTGATGAGTCATTCGGAGATTCACTCGGTCATATATGGCCACCATTCGGAGATTAGCCGGGCATATATGGCCGCCAAAGGATAAGCCTGAGTGAGCAAGGAATCTAAACAGCCTAATGGAGCTATACAAGAAGAGGAGTAGCAAAGTAGGAACTAAGCTTACAGAGGAGGAGCCTAGGAGCTAACAAGACAATCAACCTTGTTTACTGTTTATTTATGTATTAGTTAGGATGATTTGTTAATAACTTGTAAGCAATTATTGTATTGGTTTACCCTAATATGGAAGTGTGCCTTCCTGGTCTCTCCTATAAAAGGAATTGTTGGAGATCAGGAGGGCAGAAGTTATTGTGGGTTATTGTAGAGTCATTATGTATGACTTGCAGTAATCATTGTATCTTGCTAAATAGAATGTTAATAATAAAGTATCATTATTAACAAGGAACACTCTTGTCGTTTGTCTGGACATTATTAGCATAATCAAGGAGTACATGGAAGCCGTTGTGTCGGTGGTGTAAATCAAGATAGAAAAACACTACAATATTTTATGGTCCTCAGGCTATGATGATTCATTTCCTGCAGACTCGGTGAAGTCGGCATAGTCCTATACAGGGTTGGTATAGTCCTATACAGGGTCGGTATACTTTTTGGATGCAGGGTAGGTCAGTTCCGTATTGACTTTCAATGACTGTTTCTGAGCCTAGCCATTAGTATACGGTGCTAGGCTTTAATAATGATAAGGTGCGCAGGAGTGTATGCTATGAAAATCCACAACAAGTCTTCCACAATGTCATTCGAGTGTTTCTTTTAATTGGCGTTCTGTTATTGAACCATGGAAAAATCTATCACACTTGCGATCGGTGTGTTTTATAAATAAGGTAATGTAGCTAACAAATATCAATACAATACACAACCCACTAATTTCATTGACCTGTTCCAGCCATACTCTGTTGTGTACAAATCGTAGTAAATGAATGGCAGAACCAATAATGAATCTATTGTAGTAGATGGTATGGTTGGTGGTGTTTTGAGCTCAAGTACTTACAGCTTGAAATGCTGTATATTCAAAAGCTCAGTACATAGTAATGTGAGCTTCTCCCAAGTTCAATTTTATGTGCTCTGACTCTTTCGTCCGCTCCTGTTAAAAATGTAGCTATCACAGGAATTTTCGCAAGCGAAGCAAGATCTGTGGAAATTTCTCCGAACGTTATTTTGAAATACATTTTTGGCATTTTTTTTCGCGGACAAACTGTCAGAGTATTTCGAATAGCTTGGGATTCATGGCAGCTAGACAAAAAAAAGAAACTACATGGAATAGGTAATACTAGTCAGCAATAGTTTTACATTCATTTGATTCTAAGGCTAGGCTTTGGAGTTGGCAAATACTATTTGAAATCCTTCATAAAAGCAATTATTTTCTGAGCACCATGATGAACTTCCGACCATATTATTAGTTTATTATTTTCGGAAAAATTTTAATCATGTCATTGCCTCATCTTATCATTGATTTGGTGTAACCTTTATGGTTGAAAATTGGTGTTTCTAAAACTTACTGGTAATTATTTTTTTAAATTTTGTTCCGTCATTTGGGCGGAAACGCTAGATTGTTACCGACAACTCAACTCAGTTTGGGCATTTGGCATATCTGAGTGATTTTTGATCCGTTATTACTTACGCAAATATTTGTGAAAAATACATGATCACCTTGGTAATTGAAATAAAAGAAATTAGTACATTGTATTTGTTTTTATAGCATAATTTATATTTTCATCAGATGGCAGACATAAACAGAACTAACGATACCCATTTGAAAAATAATAATCAGTAATAATAAGAGCAATTTATTTAACAACACTAATAATATCATTATAAGTTGTTATTCGTTTATTATTTATCACATAGTTACAGTAGATGAAAACGTATTCGTAATAGTACTATAAAAAAAATTATCTTCATCTGTGACTGGGCTCTTCTTTTTCTTATGGTGACGGTCTCTATGTTGTTGTCCTGTAAAATATGGAAGTATAATAATATTATTATGAGACAGATTTTTTTTGATTATCATTATCACTACACAACAACTACTTAACAAGGCTGGTACACATTCTTATACAGCGTCACGCTTGACTGATCCGCCTGCCAAAATTACCCGGAATTATAAAATAATTGGTGCTGTAAGGTATTTTTAAAGTAGATTTTTATGTGGTTTAAAATAATGCTACATGGAAAGTTTTGGTAGAATTCTGGTGGCAAGACGCCATAATTTACTCTGGAGCTATTTTTAGAAGCATAAAAAAATTAAAATGTTTTTGTGATAGCTAGAAAATGGTTTTGAGACTTGACAGTCTTCGAGACTTTGACACTTGGAGAGCTAGTAATTCTGGCGTAGTTAAAGTTGGAAAGTAAAAACGAACCATTCTTGACAAGCCACTGTCATCACCGTGGATCATTAAAAATTTGCTTACAAATTCATATCTAGTCTTAGCAGATGTCTTTGAGCAGTTTAGTAAACCACTTTTAGTGAGATGCAGCGCGTTTAATCTGCTTTATTTGTTTGACTGTTTGAACTGTATCATCTGAGGTTAAAATTGTACATTCTGAAGTCAAGAGGGATTAATACTAAAATCACAATCTGACGAAGTCCACTGTATTTGTATTGTCTATTTGAGAAGTTTCTTCATCTCAACGTGCCTAGTGTAAAGGTTTATGCTCCTGAAAGTAGATGGTAGATACGAGGGAAATGATTGACAAAGTTTTCATTAAATTTTTTACTTAGCACATGCGTGGCACCCTGCCAGACTAATAACTCTATAGAATTAGCATGTATTACTTGTATTTGCTTAGATGTACTGGAGTGCACAATAATACAGATGTGCACTATAGCATATCAGAATCAACTCTGAGCAGATCTGCCTGATACAACAATAAAGCATTGCTTCTATTTTTATATGGTAACAATTAATTATTAGCTTTCTAAAATCTACCGCTAGACTGCACTCATGACTCCCAGTCATCTGCTCACCTCCGGGTATACATTACTGAACAAGCACTTTGGCTGATACATCCTATGCACAGGTTATAGGAACCATATAATTGTTTCATCTGAGTTACTCTGGAAACAGGGCCCAACTTAGCATTTGATTTATACAGAAGTGGGCAAGTCAATTATTCTAATTTGCCTCATATTTTCACTCAAAGTTTTCAGTCAAACACATTGTGATATGTAAGTCGGTAAGCAGATCATTATGTAATTGAAAGTCATTGATTGGCCATCAATGCAGTTTCTATTTTCTTGTCAATGGTTATTCCTACTGCCTCTAACAAAATACTATTTGTAAAGTAACTGATGAAGTTAAGATGATCTCACTAAATGAATGAAATATATGACTAATGAACTAAACAAAGAAAATAAATAATAGAAAAATAAGTTGTGATAGCAATAAAAATAATGATACCTTTTGTCTTTTGTACTACTCAGTCATTTCATCATCACTATCGAAGAGAAAAATAGTGACTCTCTACACCTTATTGTTTAAAATGGTTAATTTTTAAGTTTGAATAGCGTTGAAAAATATATATTCCTTGAAATAATAATCTAATCAATAATAGGAGTGCATATTGCTGAGTGTCATAAATGTATTCCTATCATTAAAAATGTTTTGTGAAATTTGTTATACCCTCCATGATTATAAAAAATATGTACTGCATATATAATAATGCAAAGTGAAAGTTTCATCAAGGTGTAAAAGCATTAGTGGCGCAGCAATTAATTAGGCTAGTCATGTACTGCCCCCAGACATGTGAAGTTACAAGACTTTCCGTATTTTGTTTATAGCCAGTCGTATTACAGTGGCTTTAAGGCCTCCACACACAACTATTGTTTTCACCCTGTATAATAGGTTTTCCCCATTTATTTGAAGTCATTGAGAACCAAGCATGTTCGGGTTTAGCTTGCAAGTTTTTCAAAAAGAGGAACAACTAACTTCTTGTGCAGCTTTTGTGCTCATAAATCACTGTGCTTGGAGAGGCTTTTGTGAGTTTATCTCATAATCTACACCATTCGAACATATTTTTACAGACCTGTTACAGTATATTTATATAGCTATGTAAATTTATGTTCAAAAGCTGATGATTATTATAGTTGGTAGTTGCACAAACCTGTCAGATATTTGTTGATGTCTCGTTGATTATTCCGGTCGAGATCTCAGTTGACAAGATCCCTTTGTTTTTTTTACGCATTCCCGGTACTAATTCATGGACATCGACACGCTAAAAGAGTTGTATTACAATCCTGCATTACATACATCTCTACGGGGAGCTAGAGCTTTACTGAAAGCTCGTAGAAATTGAGAGGGAGAAAAAAGAATCCGTGAATGGTTGAGTGGTGAGGATGCCTACACGTTACATAAAAGAGTTGTAACTAAGTTTAAACGTCGTCCTACAATTGTAGCTGGAATAGGGTAACAGTTACCGGTAGATTTGATGGATGTTCGATCTCGAAAAGAAGAAAATAATAATACAGCGTTTTTACTGACTGCTGTTGATTCTCTATCTAGAATAGGATGGGCTGTGCCGCTCATCTTCAAATCAGGACAGGTCGTAGCCAGAGGATTGAGAAGAATACTAGAAAGGGAAAAATATAAAGCTTTACAATCCGATAAAGGTAAAGAGTTTGACAACGTCAATGTCAAGACTTTCCTGGTGGAAAAAAAATTCAAGCGCTTTACAACCGAAAATGAGACGATAAAGGCATCAATGGTGGAGCGTTTTAACAGAACTTTAAAAGAGAAGATATATAGATATTTGACATATAAAGATGATGACAGATACATTGATGTTTTACCAGAAATGGTTAATGCATACAACAACACAATTCATGGTGCTATAGGTATGAGACCGACTGATGTGAATTTTCAAAATCAGGAACTTGTATGGAATCGTGTGTATGAAGGAGGTGAACATAGTTTAACTCAAGAAGCAAAACTAAAGATTGGGGATTATGTGAGAATAAGTAAGGCAAGAGGAGCGTTTGAAAGAGGATACACCCCGAATTGGACGATTGAGATTTTTATAATCACTGATGTACTTATTGATGAAAAACCTGTTGTATATAGGGTAAAAGATTTGGCTGAGGAGATGATTGATGGTACCTTTTACGAAAAAGAGTTGCAAAAAGTAAAAAAAACCCACGATTTTCAGAATTGAAAAGATATTGGTAAGAAGAACGAGAAAAGGTAAAAGACAGATTCTGGTTAAGTGGTTAGGTTACGGAGAAAAGTTCAACGAGTGGGTAGATGAATAGTTTATAAGGAAAGATATAATTATCATACGTTGGGAAAATGTCGATGCTGATAGCTTTACCCTCAAACTCTGGTGGTGAAGAGTTTCCTGATAATAGCAATTCCGAATTTACAGTGAGACTGTATAAATATTTGGTTATCAATGGTGGTAAATGGGAGATAGGTCCTCTAGATATGTCTTGTTCTAATAATGCGAAGAATGTTACCGAAGGGAAAATATATCTAGAAAAGACTAATCTCTCTGGTAAAAGCGAAAAGTCCTTCATATTAATCGGTAATGGAAGATATGGTAGTATGGAGGAGTTGGAGGAGATTATACGAAAGAGAATGAGTGAAATGGATTTAGACAAAAAATTCACCATCTCCTACAACAAGATCACCAACACCACTTTACTAACTAACAGCGATCCTGATACTACCATAAGCTTTTCCAAAGATATAGCATATATTTTTGGATTTGAACCAAAAACTATGTATCCTCATGGTAGATACAATAATATCTTTTCACCTGATATAAATTCTGGTTTAACATCTCTGTATGTTTATTCCAACATTGTTGATAATAGAATGGTAGGAGATACGAATGTACCTTTACTGAGAGTAGTTCCGGTTCATGGAAAGAAGAATAATGTTGTGTATCAAGAATCTAAAAATCCTCACTATGTCGACGCTTCATCACTAAATAGTGATCTGATTCAAGTACTTATAACGAGTGACGACGGGCAACGAATACCATTTGATGGTGGAAAGGTTGTGCTGACGGTTCACTTTAGAGAGAAACAATTATAATGAGTTTGGTACGATACACCCCTGAGGACTCGAAAGTTTTTTTTGATGAGTACTACAAGATGCAAACTGGTAATGGAATTGGAGTGTATAGTGGTTGGCGGGTGATGCCTAATATGAGAGGAAATGGGCTTGGTAGTATTTTTTTAAGTATACTTAAATCCTCAGCACCAATGCTGAAAAGAGGAGCAATTAGTTTGGGGAAAAGAGCACTGTCTGTAGGTGAAAATGTAGCGCGTGATGCCATCGATGGACAAAGCTTCGCAACATCAGCAAAGAAGAGGGGGATGGCAGAGTTGAATGATCTGGGGGGAGATGTGCTCAATGCCGTCAGTCTAGATAGTATGAAAAGGAGAAAAACAAGAGGTGGAAAGAAGAGGAGAGGTGTTGGTAAATGTGGCATATTTTAATAGCAGCAGAATTCGGTATAAAGACAGCAGAGCTTGATATCTATATTCATTAAGCGATAACGCTTCAAGCAATCATCACTCGCAAAAGATGGCTAGCCTAAATGGAACAACAGGTAATAAGTTGGAAGGTTCTTCCAACAACATAAATCCATCATTTGATGTATTTGCTACGGAACCAACAAATATATCGATAGAGAGATCGGAATACGTTGTCATCAGACCTGATAGGTTAGATCCTTATGGTAATATTGACTTTACCTTGTCAGGGAGCACTGAACATTACACAGATCTCTACAACTCGTTTCTACAAGTTGAAGCCACGGTTGTTCAAGATGATGGAACCGATATTGCAGGTAATGATGATGATGCAGTTGTGTGGATGGGGGATTCAATGCATACATTATTCAGCGAGTTGAAAATGTCGATAGAAGGAACCACTGTTGAATACGCTAACAACTACGGTTTACGCTCTTACTTTTCACAACTACTCGAAAACAGTGCAGAAAGAAAGAAATATCAAGGTAAGATGGAAGGATGGATGTATGATGATTCAACTAGCAAAGACACTGCTGATCACAAAACTGCAGACAAGAAAAAGAGGAGAGCTCTAATCATAGGTGGAAAGACAATAGAATTAACTGGAAAACGTCATCTCGCATTATTTCAGCAAAAAAAACTAATAATTTCAGGTCCTAGTATGCAGCTGGAGTTTGAGCGTGCCTCCGGCAAACTAGCTTTGTTTGCTGCGGATGAGGCGCCTGCAGGAGGAGCAAAGATTAAAATCGATAAGTTTGAACTTCATCTTTGTAAAGTTAAGGTGAATCCTACAATACAAAACTCCCAACTCAGTTTGGCGTTGGAAGGTCACAACTACATTTATCCAGTTGATCGAAAACGGATAATCTATATGGAATTCGTGCTGGTGTTGCGCAGATTGACATCACTTTGGAAGAAAACAAACAAAAACCTAAACAAATTTATTTAGGTTTGGTTGATCACAACTCAATGAACGGACGTTTCGCCTTGAATCCATATAGAATGAAACACGCTTATGTTGATAGTATTGTATTGAGAGTTGGTGATTGTCCAATTGGAAGGAGTTTTGAGCCAAATTATGGTAGAGGGATTTTTGGAAGGGAATATCATCAGTTCCCACGCGCTACCGGAACTTTGCTTGAAGGTGATAGTCTTGGTATTGCGAAAGAACAATACCTTGATGGTACTAAATTTTATGGATTTGATTTGACTGGTGATTTTCTTAAAGAAGGATTTCACTCTATGAGAAATGTCACAACAAGTGTTGAAATTCGTTTTAGCATTAACACGGCTGATGGATTATCCCTGGTAGCATACTTTGTAAAAGACGGTGTGTTGGAGATGGACAGCATTCTTCAATTAACTATCGCGGGAGACGCAGTGCTTTAAACAGAAAGTTACAGATGAATACCATGCAAATTCGTTCGATCTTATCTTCTGACTTTTTACGTCAATGCGTGGGGATTCACGTTGGAGCTAGAGAACATGTTTGGAAGCAAATTTGCAATTTTCCAACAGGATGTTTCGTATTCAACACCCATTATTCTCACCAACCTGGAGAGCATTGGTTGGCTGTGTACGCTAATGATTCAGAGGTGGATTTTTTTGACTCGTTTGGACGTTCTGTTTCCTTTTACCCAGATGTCAATGAAATACCAAGTATTCATAGAGGCTATGAAACAATACAAAAGTAATGAAACACAACTACAGAATCTTTTGTCAACTGTATGTGGTGATTATTGTGTATACTTTTGTTTATTGAGAAGTAGAGGGTGGAGTATGGAAGAAATTGTTAGAAGCTTACGAGTTATTGGAGATAGTGAGATGAGAGATCACTCAATACGGAGATTTATCATACAGACTTATCCTAACTTCGAGTTTATACAAGATAATACAGTAGAAGGAATAGATGGAGTGCATAGACAAGGAACTAATTTACTAAGTAAATTGTTAAAATGAATTATTATAATTGATTTTTATTTGTTATAACAAATAAAATGAATAAAATACAACTTATCTCATTATTTTTGCTAAACACTACAGAACCTATAAAAACTATTATTTTGTAATCTTCCAAGCAAGAAGTAAATAAGATCTTCTCATTTTCTTCCTCAGGGGCGCTCTTTAGTTATATGTAAAAGACATAATAACTAATGACTCTATCATGCATAGTTATATGAATTAATTTTACAAACTTACTTCGGAACCTACTTTAAATAGATATGAAACTTACCATCATAGAAGACGAGACATGTCCTTCGTGTTATCGATTAAAGTTTCGATGTGCTGTTCTGGACAATTATCTTTCTCATTTTCATCAAAGTAGGAGAGAAAGGTGTGTTGCAGCAAAGTATCAAACAGTTCTGAGGCTTGAATGAAAGCTTGAAGAGCCGAGAGTAGAATGACATCGTAGGAAATCATGTTGTTCATATTTTGTCTTAGTCCTTTGAATACGATTACACTGTTTTGTTCCGCCACCACAGATGAAGCTATTTGAGTAGGGATGTTAATATCTCCAATCAATAGCTCTCCATTCACCATACATCTGTAATTAGCCACTATAATATCAGCAGTCTTGTTCCAACGAGTATCACATTTTCTTAGCATTCCAGGATTCTCATAAGCTATAACACTTCCTGTCGGAAAATCGTGTAGGTGAGCAACACTGAAATAAGCCTGCATTTGTCTCAAACTCTTGCCGTACAATGAGTTGAATGGAACGTTGATTTTTCGGTTACATCCTTGAGATTCAGCGGTACAAAAAATCGCATCTCCTGTCTTTCCTTCTCCCATATAAATTAAAACAATTGGACGTGTTTGCTTAGCTTTATTAACAAGCAGTCCTATTTCGGTTGAAACATCACTGTTCACTCGAGTTCTCTTTTTATCTTTTCGATAGTTGTAAATGATGACACACTTCGATTCTTCACGGAATTCAACAGACAGCACCTCCATAACTGTTGGTACTGGTAGTTCGCAGATTTCCATGGACTCTTCAAGTTTTTCTAGACTATCTGGAGAGAGAGAGTTTATTAACCAGGCGCTCTTGTAGGTGAGAGTGGTTAGTTCATTACTTCCGGCATCTTGAAAGGGTATTCTGGTGTGACGAAAAAGCGTCTCGTCTCCAACATCCGTCAAAACTAGTTTTTTGCACATCGAGCCAGTTTCAAAATCATCTTTTGTCAAATCAATGAAAGATCATTTCCTCATCGATGTTCTTTTTGAAGACAGCTTGTTAGTAGGAGGTGTGAATGAAGTAAAATCTTGTTGGGATTCTGGTTCATCAACCACCAATTGACTTTCTGGCATATCAAAGATAGGAGAAGGGGAAAGGGTTTGCTGAGGTCCTGCTTCTTCATTCATCGGTTGACTTCCTTCGTCTTGAGTATTCATTCTGAAAAAAAACAAACATTTTGTTTAATTTTTTGTAATTAATTTTAAAAGATCATAAAGATCATAAGCCTTCAGCTAGTTGTGTTAGCTAACAGAAAATAAATATTTTTGCTCTTACCTTTATGAAGAAGGTGAGCTCCTAGTAGTTGCAATGGAAGGTTTAGTAGATGTTGCTTCTTCGCTAGCCGTTGTAGAACTGGATGCTTTCTGTGTGAAAACAGTGGCTCTTAAATAGGTGAAGTTGCACTGATTAAATCCTATGAATCAGCATTTTTTCACGCAAATACAACCCAATGCTTTCGCGGGAATAAATAATTTATTTGCACGCGAATGGAAACCGTTGCTTTCGCGGGAATAAAAAATTCATTTTCGCGCGAATACAAACCAATGCTTTCGCGGGAACAAATAATTTATTTTCACGCGAATAGAAACCGTTGCTTTCAAAATAAAAATTTTATTTTCACGCAAACACGAACCAATGCTTTCACAGGAATAACTAATTTATTTTCGCGCGAACGGAAACCATTGCTTTTGCGGGAATAAATAATTTATTTTCACGCGATCGGAAACCGTTGGTTTCGCGGGCATAAAAATTTTATTTTCACGCGAATACAAACCAATGCTTTCGCAGGAATAAAAATTTTATTTTCACGCGAATACAAACCAATGCTTTCGCGGGAACAAATAATTTATTTTCACGCGAATGGAAACCGTTGCTTTCGCGGGCATAAAAATTTTATTTTCACTCGAATACAAACCAATGCTTTTGTAGGAATGAAAATTTTATTATCACGCGAATACAAACCAATGCTTTCGCGGGAATAAATAATTTATTTTCACGCGAATGGAAACCGTTGCTTTCGTGGGAATAACAAATTTATTTTCACGCGAATACAAACCCATGTTTTCGCGGAAATAAAAAATTTATTTTCCCGCGAATACAAACCAATGTTTTTGCGGGAATAAAACAATTATTTTCACTTGAATAGAAACCGTTGCTTTTGCGGGAATAAAAAATTTATTTTCACGCGAATAAAACAGGAATATTTCACGCGAATAACACTATTATGATAGAGTTTTCGCGTGAGTGTCTTTAATGGTTATAAGCTAAATGAGTAGGAGTGGCTTACAGTACATAAGAACAGCTCTCTCTGCATAGAAATCATTCTCTTCAGCAATAACCTCAGGAGCATCAATTACTACAATAACCTTAGGAGCATCAACTACTACAGCTGATTTCTTGGTGATAAGGTAAGAATTAATAAAAAAGCTATTTTAATAGAAATTAAAATGTAATTATTTTACAACACTGTTTAATCATCCTATACTAACACATAAATTTTTTTTATTTTAATTCATTATGAGTTCAAAGTCATATACAATAACAGACTTCCTCCCGGAGATTTATCACAAGTATATTAAAAACGATGATTAGAAATTTTCAGTATAGCTGTTGTCACACTAATTGAGATCAATTTAATTTTACACAATGTCTCTTGTATATGGTTCACCACCATCCCACCCAGGAGCAGGTTGTGACTATACCTGCAGTATTAATTTTGCCCACTTCCTTGATTGTCTCAGCGTTGAATGTAATGAAGCCTATGACTGTCAGTGTAACATTGAAACTTGCCCCGAGTGTACTAAACCAAACTGCGCTGGATTTTGTGAAGCTCAAAACTGTTAGACTGGATTATGTGATCATAAGATTTGCATTTGTGGGAAATGTGAAAAGCGGTATAATAGGAAAGAATGGAACAAAAATTGCGTGATAAGGAAATGCAAAGGGGAACTTGTAATATACAATGGAAGTTTGAATGCTTTGATTGCTCATCTCCACCTTGTGAGGAAAAACATTGTAGACAATATTGCGAGGAAAAGAAATGTGAGAGCAGCTTTTGCGATGATAAAGCCAATTGCGTTTGTGAAAGATGCTGTCATAAGGAGGAATGTTGGAAATATTGCCAAGAGAAAGGATGTGAAGGAAGTTGCAAAATAGTTGATGGAGTTGCGAAATGTGAATGCTTCAAATGCTCATTTGAGATGAAGTGTATGGAGTATTGTAATGGATTTCGGTCTGGTTACCACGGGCGTCCACTATTCTCAAGTATTATGCCTCTCTCCAGAGGGGACAGTTGTAGTGGATATTGGGGGCGTAAAATCCCTAGCTGTGGTTGGTAGCTTGCTGCCACCAGTTGTTAGATTAACCTGTTACAACAACAGGGTCGGTGAACTACCGAATGTATATCAGACAGAGTGTTGCTACTCTGCAACCAAATGTGAGCCCTCAGCTCAAACGCATATCTCAAAGTAGTTGAGTCCACATGCCTTTATTCAACCAGAATAAAACGAGTTAATAAGCAATCCCAATTACAACTGACTGTTGTGGCCAAAGTGCTGCCTTTTATAGGCAGTGCACAAGAACAGTCATCCAATTATCACGCAATATCACAATATACACCAATGAGATTAAATATATAAATACATAACGAGTAAGGTTACAGTAAAGGGCTTAAAAGGAATAGGCGCCCTGTGGTAATAGGCGGAGTCATAATCTCTTTACCCAATCACGTCCAGTCTCTGGGTCCTCAGTCCTCTCAGCACTGGATCCAGCTTCTTTGGTGAGGGGTAAGGGCGGCTACTTCCATCAGATGGTGCTTAGGTTCTCCCAGGCTACTTTCGGGATCTCAGGCTCTGCTGACTCACTTCCTGCCGGCCCAGTGAGGTGGTATGGGTGCATACAGGGTTGGTATAGGTGGTACACAGGGTCTGTATAGGTGTACACAGGGTTGGTATGGGTTTACACAGGGTCGGCATAGGAAGAAAAACAGTCACCGTCCACTTGGTAGTAATTACTAGGTATCCTGGCTGTCCAATGGCTATTGTAGTGAAGCCAGGATGTAGTACTGGTTGTGCGCAGAGGATGTGTACACTAAAATCCACCACACAGTGTACTGCTCGACAAGGATAACTGTGCCGGGTAGCCGAATCACCCGGTAAGGCAAGAGCCCATGACTCAGACAAACAATACAGCGTAGTGGTTGTGTAAGTGGCTTTATTATCAAAGACAAGGTGCTAGAGGGTGTTTAGTCCTCTAGGTTGGCAATATGAGAATGAATGCAAAGAGTAAGACAAAGGGCTCTCCTTTTATAGGAGAGCTAACAGGTATAAAACATATAACAGCTAGAGCACAAAAAGTAAACTAGTCGATACAATGGGGTTGTGACTGGGGTTATCCCCCCTTATAGGGGGCGCTAGTGTAAGTCCAACCGGAAAATGCCGAAATTTTTATATAGAGTACAATGCAGAAATACGGTGTTGAGATGTTAAACTAGAATAAACAGGCTATTGCAATGCGATTGATATAATTGAACAAGTCACGGAGCTCACAAGGCTATAGCAGATTACACGTACATAAGTTTTTAATCACATAAGTGTAGCTATAAAGCATAATAATCATTAAATAATCACGATGCGGTCAGCGATTATATACGATCGTTGGTACAGTAGCTAATAAATACGATGAAACACCAACGATAATTAACTTATTTAACGCAACGTTTGTGTGTAAATGGATTGTCTGATATATAATAATACAAGTAATTAATCATTAGCATATATCTACACCTCTATGAAACTATTATTACAAATGACAATGAGAATTGAATGTGGTGACAATTTTTTATAATAATAAAACCAATTATTCATTTTTTTATCATAATTGATTTATTAATATAATAATTATAATAATAATAAGTTGTTACTTACTACTATAACTATTATTTATTATTATAAAATTATAAGAAGCATCATTTATAATAATTATTTTTATCTAATAACAATTCAATAATAACCTTAATAATTACAATAGCAATCATAAACAGTAGAATTATAATTATAAATGATTATAATAAATAAAAAAGACTTTACTAATAACTATATAAAAAATAGTTAGAATAATGATAACACGGACATCAGAGGCTTGCCGAAAAAGAGAAGGAAGATGATGGGCCCGTTACTAAATTTGTTAGTAAAAACCTAGCTTTTTCGCTCAGTTTCAATGAATTGGGTTTGTGATATTGAACTTTTTGCAAGCAACCGGATATTGCTACGAATAGTTTTTATTACAGGACGCATCGTCTCTGTTTTTTTTTTTGGCAAGCCCCGGAGTTCCGTGGATAACAACTGTAATAAATAATAATTGAAAAAACTGTAAGAAAAATATAAATCTTTGTTGCTGCAGGTAGATTTGATGCTGCTGTCTTTAAAAATAGTCTAAAGTGTTTTTAGGGACATGTCATTATAGTATACAATTGACAACATGGAAGCTATCAGGGAAAAGCTGTCACGAGTCTGCATGAAGTAACTATATTTTATACTACGAACAATGGTAACTTCCGGTTGGATGTAGAAAGTTCAAAGAGAGATAACTCTTAATGTTACAACCCCATTAGTTATATAAATAGGGAACCAATCAAACAATGCAATAAGGTTAAATAAGGGAGGTCCCAAGTGGCTAATGGCGGAGTCCTGTCTCCTATTGTCCAATCAGCGGTCCTGCAGGGCTCCCAGGCTGTAGATAGAGTATGGTCAACTAAGTCGGTAATCCAAGGAAGGCTATTTCCTGTTCCTGACCTTGGCTAAGTTCCTACATGGTTTTGGAGATCCTTTTCTATGTCGGCCATATTGAACGGGCCCAGTACAACTATACCGGGTTGGTAAGAGTCAATACCGGCCCTGCAGGAGTCACTACCGGCCCTGCACACTATGCCACCGGTAAAGTAAGACTTTCCGCCCAAACAGCTGTTGACAGAACGCTGTGGGTTGAAGTCTAGCGCATTGTCTCGCAAGGGTGGATAGTAAAGCACCTGTTTACTAACAACTTCCACCAAAATCTACCACAGTATTGCAAAAGACTAGGTTATTGCAGACGGGAATTCAATGGCGATAAATGCGTTTCCGTCAGATGTACAACTAAAGGAGCACCAATACACTCCCAGGCTCTTGGAAAACTCACAATTCTATAATCTGCCACCAGAGTTACAGCAGCAATGCTTGCTGATATATAGTAATTGTCATCTTTTGTGTGTAACAATATTGTGTTGGTTGTTGACCTCTTCACGCAAGGTTTTGCCATTTTCTGATTGGTTATCTGATTAGCTGACGATACATTTGATTGAGTTTTAGTAGTATTGTTCTGTTCTAGCGGCGTGTTGTTGCAGTTTTGGGTTACTAGATGGCTGTGATGAAGGAACTGTCTGTGTACACGGATTGTATATTTTGATGAAAGTAAATGATATGTATTAAAAGCTGAACATAACCAAGCTGGACTGTAAAATATTGTTTACTAACAATGCTGTTGTATCAATTCTTGACAATTCATATGTTTAGAACCACTCTGTTTACTCAGACAGAATATCCATAACATTTTTTCCCACTTTCACGTGTGAAACAAATAATGTTGTGTTACCAGAATGCTCTGCAATCTTATTATAAAGTTGGGCAACTTATTTGCATCATGTGGCAATCTCCAATGGATCTAAGAAACTTTTTAATGCATTGTTAAAAAAATGGGAAAATCTTATTAGTGGCTAGTAGCGTGTAAAATATTTCAAACTTATAAATGTGAGAAGAAAGAAATGTTGCAGAAATTCAACAGTTTTAATTTGGTTGACCGTCCAAATTACATTCAAGTCTGGAAAGAATTTCCTTAAAATTGATTACTCATAACAATTGTAGTTATTAGAAAAATACTAAATTATAGCAGCATTTGTTTTAAAACATTGAAGCATCAATAAGCAAAACGCTAGTATGTTACTGAAAAATGTATGTCCATAATAAGTCGAGCATAATTAATGACATAAGTTGATGCGCATGCGTGAGAGAGAAGACAAATGCATGGAAAACCGATACTAGTTTCCATTGAGCTCTCTCTGAGATAACCTTTTCACTCAAAAAGCTTCACAAATAAAGATGGTTGCTTTATTACCCATCATTTCTTCAAGCTAAGTAAAACGTTTACAAAATATCTTGTTCAATATATTTTTTGCAGAGCGTACTATGAGTCCACAGAGCCAAACAAAAATAACTCAAAAAGTGTAAACTAGCTGACATTCACAGGTACCCTTCAATGTTTAAAACCACAATCTTGTTGGAAATCAGCTTTATTCACAACTACACTGTATTTCGGTTAAAACGTAACTAACATTAGTGGGCCAGCGACAGCAAAAATGAATGTTGCAATGACCACATAATGACATAAACAGAAAAGAGCAGCATCAATGCTCAAGCAATGGAAAACACCCACCACCTGTGATAACGGTATATACTACTAAGTGTCTACAAAACAAGTGCATGCTTGTACAAAGCGTGTATGGGACTATTGCTAAATAACATCTTTCAACACTCCCACTTAGTTCCATACCAGTCAGAAAACTATCTATGAAGCAAGCAGTAACAGATTTAGTCGTTTGCAATTCAATCGTTTCCGAGGAGATTTCGTAGGTGAAGAAAATCTTACACTAGTCAAGGGTTTAGTGAAGATGTCAGCGAGCATGTCAGCGATAGGGCAAATGTTTAGTCGTTATTGTGCGGGCACAATTGCTTCTTTAGCGTGGTGGTTTTTAATGTCCATGCGTGTTGTTTTTCTGCTACTTTTGAGGATGTTTGCGATGGCCATAGCTGATTGGTTATCCACGTGTATAGTTGTAGGATCAGACTGTGTATGCATCATATCTGAGAATAGGTTTCTCAGCCACACAGCCTCTTTTGTAGCATGAAAAAGACCTACGTATTTAGCCTCTGCTGTAGATAATGCGACTGTGCTCTGGCGTTTGCTCATCCAACTAATTGCTCCTTCACCATTCATAAATAAATTTTCAGAAGTAGAATGCCTGTAATCATTATCATCTCCCCAGCTGGAATCAGTGTAACCGACAAACTGATCAGTGGTTTTGCGATAATGTAGTCCATAATCAGCACACTCTTCGCAGCTGTCATATGGGTTTCTGTTGGATAGGTGTTAAACTTTGACAACGCTCCCACTGCATGCGATATATCAGGATGAGTGGCTACTGCAGCATATAACAAACTTCCGATAATGGATTGGTACAAAAGTGAATCAACTGGGCGGCTGCCATCATCTTTAATAAGTTTGACTTCAACTGCAGCGGAAGTTGACACAGGGTTAGCCTTTACCATTCCAAATCTCTTTAAGATCTGTTGAATATACAATTTCTGGTTGAGAGCCAAGGTGTCAATGCTCTGTTTGATGGTCATTCCCAGACAGAAATTTGCTTTACTTAAATCTTTCATATTAAATTTCTGGGCTAGTTGTTGCTTAACATCTGTAATTTCTTCTTCTGTATCGCTAGCAATAACAAGGTCATCCACATAAGCTGCAATTATTGTGTCTACGTCATTGTTGTTTCTCGTATATTCGCATTGATCTGCATCCGACTGGTTGAACTGCAAGGATAGAAGGAATTCATGTAACACAGTGTTCCAGCATCAAGGTGACTGCCTAATTCGATAAAGTGATTATTGAGTTTACACACAAGACTCTCTCTCCCTTGTTCAATAAAGCCCTCTGGTTGCTTCATGTAAATATCCTCAGAAACAGTGCCATTGAGAAATTCAGTGACCACATCCATTTGATGTCTTTTCATGTCTTTGGTAACAGTATGGGAAAATAGGGCTCTGAGTGCATAGTGAGCTACAACATGTGAAAATGTTTCCTCATAATCGATTCCTGGCTTTTGTTCAAAATCCTTTGCAACAAGCCGTGCCTTGAACCGATCAACACTTCTTTCTGCATCACATTTTGTCTTGAAAATCCATTTACAGTCAATCGCTTTACGATCTTTGGGTAAGTCGACCAGTTCCCGAGTTTTGTTGTCCATGAGAGCTTGATACTCTGTTTCTGCAGATTTTATCCACTCAGTTGACTGGGGACTTTCGATTTCTCCAGCAAAACCTGAAGGTTCTGCAATGTCACCAGCATAACAAGCCATGTGGTCCACAACATTACTTGCATACTCATCGATCCCAAAACGCACTGGTGGCCGGTGACAACGAACAGAGCGCCTGGGCTGAGTGGATTTCATGTTGTTAGTCTGAGTGATGACAGGAGAAGGGCTCACATTCATCTTCCGGTTTAAATCAGCAATTGCTTTCCCATTCTCATTTTGAATTTGCATGCTAGCAAACCTCTGCTCATCAAAAACTACATCTCTCCTGATAACTACTCTCTGTGTGCTTTCTTGGTACAGTCGATAGCCTTTTGACTGGGTACTGTATCCAACAAAAGTCATTGACTCTGCCTTGTCATCTAGTTTTTGTCACAAATAATCTGGTATGTGAGCATAGCACACACATCCAAACACTCGCAGGTGACTGAGGTTAGGCTTGTGTCTTGCCCACATCTCACGGGGAGTTGTTTTATCCTGCAGTGCCATTGTAGGTAGCCAATTTCTGACATAGACAGCTGTTGCAACTGCCTCAACCCAAGATTTCTTTGGTAATCCCGGTTCATTAAGCATCGCTCGGCCAGCTTCGCAGATTGTTCGATTGAACCTTTCAGCAACAAAATTTTGCTAGGGAGTGTATCTGACAGTCAACTGATATGTGATACCTTTCAATACCAAATATCAATCAAAATCTTTGCTGACATACTCGCCTCCACCCTCACTACGTAATGTGCCAATTCTGAGTCCTGCTTCATTTGTCACTAATGGCTCACAGTGTTTAAACTTCTCAAAAACATCAGACTTTTCCCTGACTAAATACACAAATGCATATCTAGTGAAATCATCAATAAAGGAAACCATATACTTGCTACCACCAATACTTGCATTTGCCATGGGGCCACATACATCAGAATGAACTAACTGTAATTCTTTGTTAGATTTGATATTAGGTAATACAGATTTGAAAGGTGCACAAGTCATCTCTCCTTTAATGCAAGGTTCACATATGTCAAAGTGTTCTTTAGACAGGTCTGCACCTACAGCCAATTTCTCGTGATGTTTACGTTGTATGGCTTGTAGATTTGCGTGTGCTAGTAGTCGATGCCACACGTTGATGTGAGCCATTGGTACAGTGTGTGTAGCACAATTTTGAATATCCAGATAGTACAGTTTATCAATGAGGGTCCCCATGGCACACAATTCGCCTTGCTTGTTTTTAAGCCAGCACCTTGAGTCTCCAAACTGAACAATAATGTTCCTCTCTGCTACCCATCTGACAGAGAACAAGTTTTCTTTCAAGTCCAGTACATGCAGTGCTTTGTTGATGGTACACACCTTTGTAGTTGTAGCATTAATGCGAACGGTTACTGCAATGTTGCCAATGCCGATGGCGTCTAGTAAGTGTCCATCACCAAGCCCAACTTTCTGCGGCTTGTCAAACTCAGTATATGTGTCGAAGAGATGTCGATGGGGTTCCATGTGACTAAAAGCTCCAGAATCTATCAACCAATTGTGCTCCATTGCAGGATTGTACAAGTGGCTCTCATTGATAATGAAAGGCAGTGTCTGTTTCCGAATTATCTTTTAGCTCAGTGTACACTTCCGCAGCTTGCTTGGAATTGTGTTCATGAGGTCTTCGTTTCAATTTGGGACATAATCTTTTGATATGGCCTGGCTGGTCACAATAATAGCAAAGCCTTGGCGCGATATTGTTTTTCATTGCCACTAGAAGAGCTGCATAATTTGTTTTGTGCTGTGCACTGGTTGTTAATGAACTCTGCTCTTTTCTCTTTTGTTCCTCATTGATCAATGCTTGTTGAACAAAAACTAGAGTCAGATCACCAATGGGAGCCTCCAGTGCATTGACAATTGTTGAGTAGCTCTCTGGTAAGCTGCCCAGGAGAGTTACAACCTGATCCTCCTCAGATATAGGCGCTTTGATAGCTGCTAGCTTGTCGGCAATATCCTTCATATCTTTTAAATGTTTCTCAATAGTTGTGGTCTCTTGCACGACGGTGCGGAAGTAATGTTTTTGTAAGAAGATCTTGTTAGCAAGTGTATTGCGCTCAAAGTGTACTTGCAACTTTTCCCATACTTCCCTAGGAGTTGAAGATTCAGTGATTAGGTAAAGATGTTTGTCGCTTACCGCCAGGACAATTGTAGACATTGCTTGGTTAGATCTTTTGGTGTATGCTTCTTTAACTCCTTGCTCAGCTGATGCACCAGGATCACTAACTGTTCCATCTATATATCCATAAAGTTCCTTAGCAATAAGAACGTGTTTAAGTTTAAACTTCCAGGTGGCATAGTTATTGCTTCTCAGACGTTCCACAGTCCATTTTTCTTCAGCCATTTTGGTTACGCAGAGTTTTAACAGAGGTTTAACGTTCTGAGCCCATAACCTGTTGGAAATTAGCTTTATTCACAACTACTCTGTATCTCGGTTAAAACGTAACTGACATTAGTGGGCCAGCGACAGCAAAAAGGAATGTTGCAATGACCACATAATGACATAAAAAGAAAAGAGCAGCATCAATGCTCAAACAATGGAAAAACACCCACCACCTATGATAAAGGTATATGATACTAAGGGTCTACAAAAGAAGTGCATGCTTGTACAAAGCGTGTATGGGACTATTGCTAAATAACATATTTCAACAAATTTGTTCCCATCGATTATTTATCAGTATGCCTACAGTCAAATGGTTGCAATATAAATATTACTATACAAAAATTATTCTGGTATTTTGGATACAAATTAATTGTGCACATATCACCTTTAGATTCTATTATCAACTTGAGTTTTAAAACTTTAAGCACCAAAAAGTTGACCAGCTCATTTATTCATAAGAGCAGTTTAGGTATAAAACGTACACCTCACATTGAGCTAAATGTATAAGAGTTACAAAAATAAAAAAGTTAACTGAGGAATGTTGAAATATTTCAGAGCCTGTGCCAGTCTTAGCCTTAAACCGATAGAAGTTATGGAGATTTTTTTGTGCACGCAAAAATTTGGCTTTTTTCAAAAATGTGTTTTGGCAAATCGTATCAAAAACGTTTTGTGTGATTATTCGTAATATTTAATTGCTAAATGAAAGCAATAGTAAATGTGGAATTGGTAAATGCTAAAAACTTTGGGACACACATTTTTCATCAACCTGGTAGGTTTAAAAAGCAATGTCAAGCAAACTACGAGAGTGCTAAACGATTCATGTTGAAAATACATAAACGTTTAGTGTCTTACATATCTATGTAGTTGCAAGTAGACACAAAGTAAAACAAAGAATTTCTGACAATTATTTATCTATCATTCAATGATTTTCAAGTAACTAGACTAGTCTCGCGTTCACAATTCAGCTCCAAGCACCCACAAGTAATAAATACACGAAGTCAATTAATAATGTAATGGTTGTTTTCCGTCACTGGATAGAACCATTACTGGCACTACAAGGAGGGCTATACTGTCCGGCTTTATCTGTACTGTACTAAGAGCGCCGCTGCAAGGCAGTACGGCTCCGTATGGATTATCTTGCACTAGGTACAACTGGATACTGCTGTATAGCAAACACCACTGTTTTCAGGCAACCGGCCTCACAGATATCAGAGAGTTGTAGGTAACAATGATTTATTATTACCAACAAAAGCAAACAATGTGTAATTTCACGCACAAAACTGAAGGTTTGACACAAAGTAAATAATACGAAAACGGTAGTAACTGATGGCAAGGGCCGAGTGAAGACTCAACAGTAACTTGTCAAAACAGTTCACTTGCTACACGAGAGTTACTTCCCACTCTAACTACTACTAAATGTTTGGCCCCTCTGGGCTGAATGCAAGAATATTTATAGGAAAGGTAATCATTAGAAAATATACACATACAATTGGACAGAAAGAATACCCCAGCGAGGTGTAAAAAAAGTAATACTAACCTGGCACAAAACAGATCCATGAATCAATAGGCTAGCGCGTTAATGCTAAATGATAATATATATATATAAATAAGTGTTAATGTGCCAGTTCACTAGTGGCTGAATCCATCCTTAGGCTTGGCTGTGTAAGCGGCAGGTCAGCTGTACTCTTGGGTGTAGTCAAGGATAGCAATCTATCATGTAATCTTTATGTATAAGAGAGATACGTTTGCAGAATAATAGCACTAGCTGAAGAACGAATAGCCACACTGTGCAAATCTATCACAATAAGACAGGCCAAATGCGTTGCACAATTCAATGTAATGTTTTGGTGGATGACGAGAGAAAGTTCTGAAACTTGAGGCCAAGTATCATTATAAAACAGCATGCTCAAATGTGCTCACATTTAGGGCTGCGCTATTTCCTCTTTCCATAATGCTTCATTGGTCAACTGAATTTCCCTATTTGGTAGCAGCGTTCTAAATTCCCAAACCATCTTTACCAGAGTAGCGACATAATTTTTTCATGAAGCACTAAACTGTACCGCTATTCAGTAGCCTTATGCAGTCCTAACATAGAAAGCTACTAATTCAATTTTACAGTCAGACCAAACTTCTATATGGCTGTATAAAGAAATGGTAATCGATTAGAAACTTAAACTTGCGGTTGAAAGTCAAAATACAGTATCATGCGGGTGATCTATTTTAAACAGAAATAGATCAAACAATCTAAAACATTTCAACTTCATCACACAATTTATAATGAAACTAAATTTTTTCTGTGAAACACTTTTAAAGTGGCCAAATTTCTGGAATGTTCATCTTTCGGCACATAGTTGTACAGTCACGGTAATACATAAGCCATCAGTTATACAGATGGCAGTTGATTGACAAGCAGCTGTGACAGCACAAACTTAGTCAAAGATATTTGTTATACACACATTGAAGCTCGCAAAGGCATTGGTTACTGTATGTTATGCCTGAGTGCACAAATATTTCCTCTAAAAGCTAACCTAGCAAAACCAGTTGAAGCCAACTGAATGAGATTGCCAGCAGCTTTACTAACTAAACACAAAAACGCAAGTACTTTATCTGCCGTTACAAGTACAATAACGTAGCAACAACAACACCGTAGGTGGATATCTTAGCAGATAAATTGGTAAGTTTCATACCTGTCTCTTAAGAAGAGATTCCTTCCAATTGTTTCTAGTGCATACCTATATTTGTATTGTTGTGCTACTGCTGCGCTAAGGTCTTGGTTGAAAGCTCTGTTGTAGCCTCTAATGATACAGCATATAGGTTTTTGTCCACATGCATTCGGTGTTACCCTCAACTTTTGTTCGATATTAAACCTTATTCTACTATTGTGAAGTTTTTTTTGGGCAAAAGCAGTCACAGAGTGTTAAGCAATTCATGTTGAAAGTACATAAGCTTTTGGTACCTTACATAACTATGTAGTTGCAAGTAGTTACAAAGTAAAACAAAGAATTGTAGAAAATTAGTTTTCAATTTTCAAGAAACTGGTCTCTCGTTTATGCAATCTTCAGCTTCAAGCACCTACAGGTAACAAATACATAAAGTCAATTAATAAGACAGGCCAAATGTGGTGCGCAGTTCAATGTCATGTTTTGATGGTTGAATAGAGAAAGTTCTAACAAGCATGACCAAGTATCATATAAGTTGACTAAACCTGTCTCATTTGAGATTGTTGAGTATTGAACTGACGCAGTAATTTAATTGCATGGATTCTTCTTATCCGCCAATTCTTTATTACTGGTAAGTTGGTATTAGTACAGGTAAAGTACATCATACTCTGGATTCTGGGTGCATTTCTTAAATTATTTCACTTTTTTGATTCATTTATTGCTGTTTAGCCCACCATATAGAATTTGAAGTATGGGTAGATTGCTCTAAATAGAGACAGTTGGAGGTATAAGGTTGTGTAATGCTATTGTGCCTTTCTTTTCCAAGCTTTGAAATGGTATTGTAGGAGCCAGATAGACTTAAATACCGCGCGCATTCCATTTAGATTATTTTTAAATTGGTTTCATAGGTAAAGGAACCTTTTTGTGTCTATTTCTCTTTTCTCTAAAAAATATGAAATATCGATGTTTTTGCTCAAAACTCCTAAAGTTTATTCCTATAGCTATATACTAGACCAGTAAAAGTAACAATGAAACAAAAGCAATGGTCAAGGCCTGGCAACACGATGGTTTACTTCACACTAATCTTGGGAAATTTACATTGTATTTCTCTAATTAGCCAATGGAATATCCAAATTGTTGACGATCAACATCTTAAAAGTTCATGATATACTTTACACGACGTGTAGTGAATAACTGACCGTGATTGGCAGCTGAAGTGAAGCAATCTCTCAAAGCTTACGAGAGCTTCATTTGTCGTGCATCAGATGTATGGGTGTGCATAGCAACGTATGTAAACCAAATAAATATGATATCACTCCACACCATTTAAAAATGACCACAAATCATCTATCATTGAGCATATATAGTTGTAACTGTAATAATGGCAGCCTTTGTTTTCAGGTGGCTAGGTACAATGAATTGTCTCTTAATAAATAAAAACTATAAATGAAAAAACCTTAATAATTATTTTTAGCAGGAAGAGTGCGCTGTATCTAAATAATTAGTACTGTTAAGAAAAAATAATTGGTTTCCCCAATAACTTACAGTAGGTAAGCACAAAAATATATTGGGTAATTCTATTGGCTACATAATAATGAAAGAGGTGAAAGCTCCTCATCGGTCAAATGACATTGTAGAAAACATGTTACTGTGTAGCACCTACCGAAACCAACAGTGTCTATAAAAAGTGTAAAATGTGTAAATGTCTATTATTGTAAGCCTGCGCCAGCAGTTTCAGATCATTCTCCTTGATTCGAATACTGAAATTTACTTACATCGCAACTTATAGAGCTTCAATTGCTCAGAAAACATCGAGACTAATTTGATATGATCTTTTTTTATATTGACAAAAATATGTTTCTAGCAGTTTTCGTTTTCATTTAGTTAGAAATAAGAAACCATATAATGTTTTATATGGCACACGTCCAACTTCAGTGGACTCTTTCAGCATTGTTTCAAAGCTACTAAACTTTTTTTTAGTGTTCCTACTAACAATAGCGCAAAAAAAAGGTCCGTGGGATGAAAAGTTGGAAGGGGTGGGATGGGTAGGAGCTCTTTGTTCCATAGTTGGTTTGCAGTTTACCTTGTGATTTAGGCGTAAGTTATTTGGTTTTGCTAAGTCATGCCAAGTAACAACACATGCATCCCCATGCCTTCATTAATACTAAAAGTTTAGCTGTGTCTGTCATTGTACTCGGTGTTTGTAACGCTTCAAATGAAATTGTTAAATAATGATTGACTTCACTGCACATGCCACTCATGACCTTTACATAGTACTTGTTATTGATGGGTTGACAGTGAAGCATTGAAGCTGCCAGCTCCATAGTTTGTATCACGCTTTCTCTGCATGCACAATACTTGTGCCAATAATTAAATCCAAGGTTGTAGTAGTTTAACCAGTTTTAGCTAGCAAAAAGTAATTCAAGAATAGTTATATACAGATGGATGTAGTATGTTAGTTGGACAAACAAACATATGATAGTTAACACACACCAGGAACTTATCACAGCAAATGAATAAGTAAATTTATATACTAGTGATGAGTATGTACAGCCTACCCATAGGCTGTTCTCATTGTCACTGTACAGGTCTACCTGTGACACACACTGATTGAAAATCTTGGCGTGAAGTTAGCTACCAATTCTGTTAAAAAAAACTACAATGTGTATCATTGATAAGAATTGTGGGAGCATTACTAAATGCTTATGACCGGCGATACTTATAACTGTTATAATGCAGAACAAAGTACCAGGTGGATGAAATGAAACTTATTTCGATAAATAAATACAGAATCATTCAACAAAACTGCTAAGAGTAGAGCATTAAAATCAATAACAATAAAAAAAACAAGATTACCATTTATTCACCAAATAAACTTTGGAGTTTCAATAGATGCATCCAGTTGTGGACAAAACAATGTCTTTGTCAATTAATCTGTTGAATAATGTGTTATAATTTGTAAGCATTACCATTTGTCTGATAGAATTTAAATTGCTGCTTTAGTTCCAGCAAAAAACTCAGTTAGAAGGTGGTTGATCAATGCCATCATTTCATATACAATCTACAAGAAAAATGACTGATAATTATGGGCATTTCTGATTATTACAAAGCATATGCGTACAATAATGATGATGAGCAGCCAATTTATTAATTCAATCAAATCAAAACACCTTCAACACACCACCCCAAAGATATTTAGCCATACATATGTAATCTGTATGGCTAGTGTTAGTAGTAATAAGGGAGAAAATCTCTGTCACGGAGTCTAATGAGAAGGTTCTCCTGGTTCCAGGTGTACATAAAGTATGCACCAGTTACCATGGGAACTTGTGAAGTACCTTTTGTGTGCACCAGTTGTTTAGAATGTATTGAATTTATAGTGTTGAATGTTGATTTAGACATTGGTTTATATGGTGTGTTGGAAGTTCTCCTGGTCCTGTTTATTTGGTGCCTTTTTGTGTGCACCAGGTGTTTAGAATGTGTGGTAGTTATTGGTGATTTTTGATTTTAGGTTGGGTGGTTGGAGTATTGTATAAAAATGAAGCGTTGTATGATTGTGTAACTTTATTATATAAGAAGTATCATAGGTTTGATTGTTGGATTATTGTATAGATACTGTTATAGCTTTATTAAAAGAAAATAAAGCTGTTTTCATACATGATTTTCTACATATCCATGAACATATTCATATTCATTTATGTACATATCCATGGTAATTTATGTACACGTTCAAACATATATATATATATATATATATATATATATATATATATATATATATATATATATATATATATATATATATATATATATATATATATATATATATATATATATATATATATATATATATATATATATATATATATATATATATATATATATATATATATATATATATATATATATATATATATATATATATATATATATATATATATATATATATATATATATATATATATATATATATATATATATATATATATATATATATATATACTAAAAGGTAAAATAGTAAAAGATGTTAAAACTACTGGCTGACTACAAGTTGTTTCATGTGCTAGAAAAAAAAGAGATGGAAAAAGAAAATAATTCTAGGCACAATCATCAGGTCGGCTCTCAGCTGTTAAAAATGGTGGAACAGGAAACAGTTAGTTCAGACCGAAAATATTAAGTGCACAAGGGTGCACGGGCGTCAAAGGTGGCTAAGGGCATAGAGCTACGCCTGGCTGAGAGTAAATTTATTAGAGTGTCGGCAGGTGGTGACAACTTCACTCCTGCTGTTGAGGGAAGACAACTCTGGTTGAAAGATGATATAGAATTTTTCAGCTGTACAAAGGTGACATTTCTTATCAGTGTTAGAATACGCTCTGGCATGGGATAAAATTCAACATTTGATGTTAGATTGGGTGCATGACTCTTTAAGTAACCAGATATGCTTGCTCAGCTCAGTGGAGTTTCTTTTGCTGGCAGTATTAAAAGATGTTTTGTGGTTTCTATTTCTAGTTTTAAATTCTCCTTCGGTTAGGCCAACATATGTTTCGACTTTGTTATTAGCTGTGACTGTAGCCTGGTAAATGACACTTTTAATCTGGCAGTTGCTTTCGAGGGGACACTCAGCTTTATTTCTACAGTTGCATTTATTAGCGGTGGTATTGTTTTGGTGTTGTTAGAGATCTTATTGTTGTGCCCTTGTATGATTGTTTTGATATTGGGCATGCAGCTATAACCGAGTTTGATGGTGTTTTTGTTAAAAATATGACCCAAAGGATGGTTGCTGGGGAAACACTCTTCAACTGCTCATGCCCGATGTTGGTGGACACATTGAGGTCGAAAGGAGGGTTGTACCAGGTGATGTTTCTGCGCCTTTTTCGTTTAGTATGTAAGGTGGTTTGGGCGGGTTTATAAGAAAGGTTGTAGTTGTACCCGCTTTTATGCAAGGCGTTTTGGTAAAGAACTTTGGCATTGTCGAAGATCTCTTTGTCAGACGATAGTTCGGAAAGTCTTTTATTTATGCTTATAGGTATGTTGCGGATGATGGAGGGTGGGTGGTTTGATAGTTTGTGGACATGTTGGGGGATGTTATTAGGTTTATTATATGGGCGATGTTTGCCGGTGTTTAGGTCTAGGGTGACATCTAAAAATTCCACTACTTTTTTATTGGCTTCGATGGTGACCTTGAGGTTGTATTTGTTAAAGATCTTCCAGATGTTTTTTTTAATGATTTCTATCTTGCGTGGTGTTTCATTAAATATAGCTAATCCATCATCACTGTAAAGGCCGATGGAATTGCCATACAGTCTAGCGAACTTTATTGAGAATCAAATACTTTTTCCCTACTAATTAGTTTCGCGCAGAAGATCATTGTTTGCACTCTTCAGGTAAACTTTAAAATGAAATGAAATGCATGATGATATGACACAGATGTATGCACAATGGTGGTATGATGTAAATAGCAGACCTCTATATGTGTTTGGGCAGTGGAAGTAGTAATATATGAGCAGATCTCCCTACCAAGTGTTTTTTGTGGGGTGACTACCTGGGATTTATGCAATGGGTTACGGCATTGATTATAACAGCCGAGTCAATATTTTATGGCATTTATTTTTTGATAGTTTTTTTACATTGTATAAAAATGAATCGTCGTATGATTGTATTGTTATTGGAAGCTAAGATGTCGGTAGAAGATGATGTTGAGATGAAACCGATGAATGAAGTTGATACTGTTGATGGTAAAATGAGCGATATGTTAGATGTTTTATCAAGTATGATGCGTAAAACACTGATAGTTATGATGATTTTGGTATTTGCCGTAGGATTTTCTACTTTTAGAAGTGTTACTGAGTTTAGTATGTATGAAGATGCTATGCAAGAAATACAAAAAGCAAAAAACTCTCCCGTTGGAATCATGAATGAAACTACTGTTGGTTGTTGAACATCTTCTTATGATGAATGGGAAACCTGTAGATTATGACCCGAGGATGAGTTTTCCTTCTACGACAATGATTGCAGGACCAACTGGATCGGGGAACACACAAGCGATTTTACGAATGATTGAAACTAGTCAGACTATAGCTCACCCTCCACCAACAGAAATTCACTACTGTTATGGAGCCTATCAAAAAACCTTTGATGATGTACCAGGAGTGATTTTTCATGAAGGAATGACAGATATGATAATGAGTTTCCCCAGAGATGGACAAAACCGATGGTTGATAACTGATGATCTCATGGATGAAGTTTCTGGTAAAGCTGATGCCAATGCTCTGTACACAAAACATAGTCATCCATTTGAACATAAGCTTATTTTTTATTGTCCAGAATCTGTTTTTAAAAGGGAATCGTACAATTTCCTTGATCAGTCATTATTTTTTTCTTTTTAAAAACCCTAGAGATGCTTCTTCTATTTACCATTTGGCTCGACAATTTTTTCCCTCAAGAGTAAAATATGTACAAGAGGCTTTTGAAGACGTGACAAAGAAACCATACTCTTATCTACAAATAGAAACGGCTCAGCAATTGAATGATCAACACAGACCATTGGGAAACTTTACATCAGATCTCCCTATGATATTATATGTACCCAAGTAAAAGCATATAAATACAATTACCATTCGTTTCACCTAATACATATTTTGTTATTCAACGACGCAACACGAGAGCGTTATAATGACTAAAGTTTTGGAGAAAAAATTAAAAAGAAATGCTGTTGTGTTGTTATTGCTCAACAATGCAACCTTTGCTATTCAAAAGTCTGTTATAGCTAAAGCCAAAAAGGAGCTTATTATGACTCTAATGAAATGTGCTAAAGTTATTATAAATGGAACGATACCATTGAAAACTTCTCAGTATAATCAGTTGCAGCGAAACACGAAGGATATTAGCGCGTTAGTCAGAAAATCAACGCTAGATGATAAGAAATTTGTATTGCAAAAAAGTGGATTTTTATCTGCTCTACTAGGACCTACTATCAGCACTGTAGTTCCCGGGATACTAAAAAGTGTAATAGGAGGAATAGGAGGACTGAGAGGATAAAGATGAAATTCTCAACACGAATGATGAGGAATAGAATGGGGCTTTTAGCTCTGGATGATCTGAGTAAGAGAAGAAAACTTGCTATAGTTGAAAAGGCCAACTCTGATCTGTTTCAATCAGCGATAGAAGGTGTTAAAAATATTATATTAGATAATGTTCCTTTTGATTCTGAGCAGTTTATTGAGTTGCAGCGTTACAAGAAGGAGCTACATAAACTAACTGCTAGAGGAACAATTAATGATAAGCGTAAAATTTTGACTCAGACTGGTAGAAGGAATCTTTTGGACGCTATTATAACTCCTATTGTATCTGTTTTATAATCAATAAAAAGATGAATTGTCAACCTTTAGCATTCTCTAGACGCATTTTCATACTCTCTGAAAACAAATACTATAGATTAATGGAAAATAATGAGAATCAAACCGTGATAAAGGAAGAGAAGACCACACCCTTGTTGTATTATAATCCTATGGAAGCTATAACAGTGAGAGATATGAAGAGAAAGGGAAATGCTCTACTGGGAACAGCTCATGATTCTGACTTATTCTCACAAGAAGAGTTAGATGAAAATGTGCAAAATCTACGTAGGTATTTGTCTGATGTCAAAAAGATTAAAAATAATCAAACTCAGACAAAAGTGGTTGGTTGGAGTCCCATTAAGACACAAAAGATAGAACCTACTTCTCCTTTGGCCAATAGCACAGTTATTGACGATAAACCTGACACCCATTCACCACATGTTGATGATGACACCGGGTTAGAATCAGTAAGAACAAAGATGTTTGATGGTGAAGACTCCACCCTACTTGGAAATGCAATTGTCACTGATGGAAAAGATGAGTATGATAGTGAAAACGAACATTTAGAAGAGTTTGAAAAAAAGGTAGCTGGTTTAACGGAAAAAAAAAGGGTGATCAAACGATTGGTGTCAGAATGTTGAATAATCTGAGTAAAACTGGGAGTTTTGTCTCGGAGAAGAACAAGCTGAAAATCTGAAATCGCTTGTTGAATCCTAGGGCTTCCAAAACTTTACGACGACATGTTCTAACTGAAGGAGGTAAAATACAATCGGAAATACCAATTACAGTAAATTTAAGAGCTTGCTAGCTGATCAAGGACTCATAGCTGTCAGAAAATCCCCACACCAAACACGTCAGAAGAAAAATTTGGTCGTCCGTGGTACTAATTCATGGATATCAACACACTTAGAGAGCTGTATTACAATCCTGCATTACACACATCTCTACAAGGAGCTAGAGCTTCACTGAAAGCTCGTAGAAAACGAGAGAGGGAAAAAAGAAATTGTGAATCGTTGAGTGGAGAGGATGCCTACACATTACATAAGAAAGCTGTAACTAAGTTTAAGCGTCGTCCTACAATTGTAGCTGGAATAGGGGAACAGATTCAGGTAGATTTGATGGATGTTCAATGTCGAAAAGAAGAAAACGATAATACAGCATTTCTACTAACAGCTGTTGATTCTCTATCTAGAAAAGGATGGTCCATACCACTCATCTCCAAATCAGGACAGGTTGTAGCCAGAGGATTGAGAATAATACTAGAAGGGGAAAAGTAGAAAGCTTTACAATCTGATAAAGGTAAAGAGTTTGACAATGTCAATGTCAAGAGTCATCTGGCGGAAAAGAAAATCAAACACTTTACAACCGAAAATGAGACGATAAAAGCGTCAATGGTGGAGCACTTTAACAGTACTTTAAAAGAGAAGATCTACAGATATCTGACGTATAAAGATGATGACAGATACATTGATGTTCTACCAGAAATGGTTAACGCGTACAACAACACTGTTCACAGTGTTATATGTATGAGACCGAATGATGTGAATTTTCAGAATCAGGAACTTGTATTGAATCGTGTGTATGAAGGAGGTGAACACAGTTTAACTCAAGGAGCAAAATTAAAGATTGGGATTATGTGAGAATTAGTAAGGCAAGAGGAGCGTTTGAAAGAGGATACACCCCGAATTGGACAATTGAGGTTTTTATAATCACCGATGTGGTTACCAATGAAAAACCTGTTGTATATAGGGTAAAATATTTGGCTGAGGAGATGATCGATGGCACCTTTTACGAAAAAGAGTTGCAAAAAGTAAAAAACCGACGAGTTTCTGAAATGAAAAGATATCGGGAAGAAGAACGAGAAAAGGTAAAAGACAGATTCTGGTTAAGTTATTAGGGTGTACGGAGAAAATTTCAACGAGTGGGTAGATGAATAGTTTATAAGGAAAGAACGTTTGATATAATCATCATACGTTGGAAAAAATGTCGATGCTGATAACTTTACCCTCGAACTCTAGCGCTGAAGAGTTTCCTGATAACACCAATTCCGATTATACAGTGAGACTGTATAAATATTTGGTTATCAACGGCGGTAAACTGGAGGTAGCTCTGCTAGATATGTGTTATTCTAATAATTGGAAGAATGTTACCGAAAGGAAAATATATGTAGAAAAGACTAATGTCTCTGGTAGAAGCGAAAAGTCCTTCATCTTAATCGGTAATGGAAGATATGAGAGTTTGGAGGATTTGGAGGTGATTATACGAAAGAGAATGAGTGAACTGGATTTTGACAAAAATCTCGTCATCTTCTACGACAAAGTCACCAAAACCAGTTTCCCAATTAACAGCGATCCCGATACAACCATAAGCTTTTCCAAAGATCTGGCATATATTTTTGGATTTGAACCAAAAACTACATATCCTCACGGTAGATACAATAATGTTACACCTCTTGATATAAATTTCGGACTAACCTCCCTGTATGTCTATTCCAACATTGTTGATAATAGAATGTTAGGAGATGCGAATGTACCTTTACTGAGAGTAGTTCCAGTTCAAGGAAAGAAGAATAGTGTTGTGCATCATGATTTTAAAAATCCTCACTATGTCAACGCTTCATCGCTAAATAGCGATCTGATCAAAATACTTATAACGAGTGACGATGGTGAGCGAACACCATTTGATGGTGGAAAGGTTGTGTTGACGGTTCACTATAGAGAGAAAGAATTATAATGAGTTTGGTACGATACACCCCTGAGGATTCAAAAGATTTTTTTGATGAGTACTACAAGATGCAAGGTGGAAATGGAATTGGAGTGTATAGCGGACGACGGGTAATGCCTAATATGAGAGGAAATGATCTTGGTAGTATTTTTTCAAGTATACTCAAATCCGCAACACCACGGCTGAAAAGAGGAGCAATTAGTCTGGGTAAGAGAGCACTCTCTGTAGGTGGTAATGTAGTGCGAGAAGTCATCGATGGACATAGCTTTGCAGCATCGGCAAAGAAGAGGGGATTGGAAGAGTTGAATGATCTTAGGGGAGATGTGCTCTGCGCAGTTTGCCCAGATCGTATGAAAAGGAGAAAAACAAGAGATGGAAAGAAAAGGAGAGGTGGTGGTAGACGTTCGATATTTTAATACCGGCAGAATCACGTATAAAGACATCCGAGCTTGATATTTATGTTCATCAAGTGATAACGCTTGAAGCAAACATCACTCGCAAAGGATGGTTAGTCTAAATGGAACAACGGGTAATAAGTTGAAAGGTTCTTCCTACAACATAAATCCATCGTTGGATGTGTTTGCTACGGAGCTAACAAACATATCGGTAGAAAGATCGGAATACATTGTCATCAGACCTGATAGGTTAGATCCTTATGGTAGTATTGAGTTAACCTTGTCAGGGAGCACTGAACATTACACAGATCTCTACAACTCGTTTCTGCAAGTTGAAGCCACAGTTGTTCAAGATGATGGAGCCGTTATTGGTGGTAGTGATGACAATGCAGTTGTGTGGATGGGGCATTTAATGCATTCTTTATTCAGCTAGTTGAAAATGTCGATAGAAGGAACTACTGTAGAATACGCTAACAATTACGGTTTACACTCTTACTTTTCACAACTGCTCAAAAATAGTGCAGGCAGAAATAAATATCAAGGTAAGATGGAAAGACGGTTGTATGATAATTTGACTTGCAAAGATGCTAGTGATCACAAAACTGCAGATAAGAGAGAGAGGAGAGCTCAAATCAAAGGTGAGAAGGTAATAGAATTAACCGGGAAACCTAATCTCGCTTTATTTCAGCAAAAAAATTAATAATCCCTGGTCCTAGTGTGCAGCTGGAGTTTGAGCGCGCCTCCAGCAAACTAGCCTTGTTTGCTGCAAACGAGTCACCAGCAAGAGGAGCAAAGATTAGAACTGATGAATTTGAACTTCATCTTTGTAAAGTTAAGGCGAATCCTACAATACAAAACTCTCAACTCAGTTTGGCATTGGAAGGTCACAACTACATTTATCCAGCTGATCAAAAACGGGTAAAGCTGTATGGAGTCCGTGCTGGTGTTGCGCAGATTTACATCACTTTGGAAGAAAACAAACAGAAACCCAAAAAAATTTATTTAGGTTTAATTAATCACAACGCTATGAATGGACTTTTCGCCTTGAATCCGCATAGGATGCAACATGCCAATGATGATAGTATTGTATTGAGAGTTGGTGATTGTCCAATCGGAAGGAGATTTGAGCCGGATTATGCTAGAGTGGTTTTTGGAAGAGAATATCATCAGTTTCTACACGCTACCGGAACTTTGCTCTATGGTGATAGTGTTGGTATTACGAAAGAACAATACCTTGATGGCACTATGCTTTATGGACTTGACTTTACCGGTGATTTTCTTACAGAAGGATTTCACTCTATGAAAAATGTCACAACAAGCGCGGAAATTCGCTTTAGCAGTAACACGGCTGATGGTTTATCCCTGGTAGCCTACTTTGTAAAAGATGGTGTGTTGGAGATGGATAGCATTCTTTAATTAGCTATTGCGGGAGACGCAGTGCACTAAACGGACGATTTATGTCGAAGTGTAGGGATTCACGTTGGAGCTTGAGATCAGTTTTGGAAGCAAATTTGCATATTTCCAACCGGATGTTTCGTATTCAACACTCAATATTCTCACCAGCCTGGAGAGCATTGGTTGGCTGTGTACGCTAATGATTCAGAGGTGAAATTTTTCGACTCATTTGGACGTTCTGTTTCCTTCTACCCAGATGTAAATGAAATACAAAGTAATGAAACACGACTACAAAATCTTTTGTCAACTGTATGTGGCGATTATTGTGCATACTTTTGTTTACTGAGAAGTAGAGGTTGGAGTATGGATGAAGTTGTTAGAAGTTTACGAGATATAGAGGATAGTAAGATGAGAGATCACTCAATACAAAGATATATCATACAGACTTATCCTAACTTCGAGTTCATACAAGACAATACAGTATAAGGAATAGATGGAGTACATATACAAGGAACTAATTTGCAAAGTAAATTGTTAAAATAAATTATTATAATTGAATTTTATTCGTTATAACAATTAAAACGTGAATAAAATACAAATTATCTCAGTATTTGTGCTAAATACTACAGAATGTACAAAAACTATTTTTTTGTAATGTTCAAAGTTAATGTTGAGAAGTTCATTTCTTGTAAGATGTAAATAAGATCTTCTCGTTTTCTTCCTCAGAAGCACTCTTTAGTTAGATCTAAAAGACATAGTAACTAATGACTCTATCATACATAGTTATATGAATTAATTTTAAAAAAAATACTTTGGATCCTACTGTAAATAGAAATAAAAGTTATCATCATAGAAGACGAGAACATCCCTTGTGTTATCGATTAAGGTTTCAATGTGCTGTTTTGGACAATCCTCTTTTTCATTCTCATCAAAGTAGGAGAGAAAGTTGTGTTGTAGCAAAGTATCAAATAATTCGGAGGCTTGAATGAAAGCTTGGAGGGCTGAGAGTAGAATGACATCGTAGAAAATCGCATTGTCAGCAGTTTGTGTTATTCCTTTGAATACGATAACACCGCTTTTTTCCGATACCACAGTTGAAGCTATTTGAGCAGGAATGTTGATATCTCCAATCAGTAGCTCTCCATTCACCATACATCTGTAATTAGCCACTAGACTCTCAGCAGTCTTGTTCCAACGAGTATCACATTTTTTAGCATTCCAGGATTCTCAAAAGCTATAACACTTCCTGATGGAAAATCATGTAGGTGAGAAACGCTGAAATAAGCCTGTATTTTTCTCATACTCTTGCCTGATAATGAGCTGACTGGATTGTTGACCTTTCGATTACATCCGTGACAATCAGCAGAACGAGAAATTGCATCTTCTGTCTTTCCTTTTCCCATATAGATTAAAACAATTGGGCGTGTTTGCTTAGCTTTAATAACGAGCAGTCCTATTTCGGTTGAAACATCACTCTTCACTCGAGTTCTCTTTTTATCCTTTCGATAGTTGTAAATGATGGTACACTTTGATTCATCGCAAAGTTTAACGGATAACACCTCCATAACTGTTGGTATTGGTAGATCGCGGATTTCCATGGATTTTTCAAGTTTTTCTAGACAATCTGGTGAGAGAGAGTTTAACAACCTGGCACTGTTGTAGGCAAAGGTGGTTAGTTCATTACTTCTGGCATCTTGAAAGGGTATTCTGGCGTGACGAAAAAGTGTATCGTCTCCAACATCCATCAAAACTCGTTTTTTGCAGTTCGAGACATTTTCGATATCATCTTTTTTCAAATCAATGAAAGTTTGTTTCATCATAGGTGTTCTTTTCGAAGAAAGCTTGTTAGTAATAGACGCGACTGGTGTAAAATCTTGTTGGGGTTCCAGTTCATCAATCACCAAATGACTTTCTGTCGTATGGAAGATAGGGGAAGGTGGTGGGGAAAGGGTTTGCTGAGATTCCGCTTCTACATTCATCGGTTGGCTTCCTTCGTCTTGAGTAATCATTCTGAGAAGAAAGAAAAATTTATTTAATTCTTTGCAATAATTTTAAAGATGGATAGGTTATAAACCTTCAGCTAGTTGTGTTAGCTAGCAGAAAATAATTATTTTTTATTCTTACCTTTATGAAGAGGGAGAGCTCCTAGTATTTGCAATGGAAATTGTAGTAGATGTTGCTCCTTCGCTCACTGTTGCTGAACTGGATGCTTTCTGCCTGAAACTTTCACCTCTTAAGTAGGTAAACTTGCACCGATTGACATGGGTTGAGTTCAATGAAAAAACATGTTTTTCACGCAAAAAAAACAATGCTTTCACGGGAATAAAATAATTGTTTTCATGCGAAAAAAACAATGCTTTCATGGGAATAAAACAATTATTTTCACGCGAACAAAACATAAAAAACAATCCAATTTTTTACGCGAATAACAGTAAATAAAAGTCTCTTTTTTCACGCGAATGAAACAATTTTTCACACGGATCAAAATTTTTTTATTTTAATGCTAGAAAACATGTTTTTTACGTGAAATAAAAAAAAACAAAGCTTTCGCGGGAATAAAATATTTATTTTCACGCGAATAAAACATGAAAAATAAACAGAAATTTCCCGCGAATAATGATGAATAAAACTCTTTTATTTCCCAAGAAGAAATAAAAAAAATGTTTCTTGCGAACAAAACCAATGCTTTCGCGGGAATAAAATAATTATTTTCACGCGAAAAAACATGAACATTTCACTATATTTCATTATGATGGCATTTTCGCGTGAATATTTTTAATGGTTTGAAGCTAAATGAGTAGGTGTGGCTTATAGTTTATAAGAACAGCTCTCTCTGCATAGAAATCATTCTTTCCAGCTATAGCTTCTGAAGCATCAACTACTACAGCATTTATAATACAGTTAACAGCGGATTTCTTGGTGATAAGGTAAGAATTAATAAAAACACTGTTTAATAGAAGTTAAAAAAATTAAAAAGCTTGTAATTATTTTACGTCACTGTTTAATAATTCTATAGTAATACATAACTTTTTTATTTTAGTTCAGTATGGAATCAAAAGCAGTAAGAGTGAAGGACTTCCTCCTGGAGATGTACCATAAATACGTAAAAAAAAATGTTATTGTTCAGGAAAAGGCTAGATATCGACTTACATTACAAGCTATAGCGTTATGTACAGCATCTACGGACTTGAGGATCGTTGTATGGAGAGATTTCCCCTCTACAATACTGTCCATACACAACACATAAACACATTGACAATCCTGAAGAAGTATTTCATCTAATGACTAAAAACAATTTTAAAAATGCTATAAAAATGTAAAAAAACCAAGAGTATAAATGATTATTTAAAGAAAATTCAAAGAAAGGTGTGGGATAAAGCCCTCACTCAAAAATTAATTAAAATTCAATGGACTAATGAATTGTTACACCATTTTAAATCAGATATATTTATATATATACAAACGGATGAAAATCTATCATCATCAATTTTTTCATTCGAAATGATGTCGGAACTTTTTCAAGTTTAAAATATTTAATATATACAATACTCATTATAGAATAAATGTATACAATCATACAGCGATTCATTTTTATTCAATATGAATATGAACGTAAATATGTATATATTTATGCATATGTACATGAGTGATCAAAATCTAGATGCCATAAAATATTAACTCGGCTGCTCTGATCAACGCCGTAACCCGTTGCATTCACTCCGGGTATTAATCCTACAAAAACACTTGGTAGGGAGATCTGCTCATATATTACTACTAGTGGATACTGAGACATGTATAAAGAGTAAAGTTATGGTTTATGTAATATTTCAAAATAAATGTTTTCTTTTATGTCTGCAGGCTGATACTAGCTTATTACAATTATTTAATGTACTCATTTTTGGATGGCAGATGATGTAAAATTTTTTCTTCAAGGCATAAGTTGCACAGCTTTGTTGCTGTATTAAATGCAGTAGCTTGGTCTACGATGCACCATGTTGTGTTACATGTTGTATTGTTCACTTTCAAGGTCCGGATGTGTTTGCTCAGCTCTGTTGAGGGTATTTTATCAACATTTTTTAATGAGCTTTTATGGTTATTAAAACGAGTTTTCAATGCTCCCTCTGTGAGGCCAATATAAGTGGCTGGTGGTTAGGAGTTGTCTTTAGCTGTTACCGTTGCCTGGTATACGATTGACTCATTCAGGCACTCACCATTCAGTTGGCATTGCTTAGCTTCTCTACAGTTGCAAGGTCGTTGAGATGTTTTCTGTGGTCTTAGTAGTTTCTTGTAGTGTCCACTGATGATGGATTTTACGTTTTGGCAACAGCTGTAGCTAATCTTCACCGAGTTTTTTTTGCAGATTTTGTGTAACTTGTGGCTGCTTGGGAATTCTGAGTGGAGATGCTTAAAAAACTGGATGCCAATAATTGTGGAAATGTTTGTACTATAGGGTGGGTTGTACCAAATTATGTTGCGTTTTCGTTTCATTTTGCAATGAATTGTGTTGGTCGGGTTGCTATTGTATTGTTGTAGGTAAGTTTGAAGTTGTGCCCGCTATCTTTTAGATGCTTTCTGGTACACTGGTGCTGCCTGTTAAAATGTGCTGGCCTTGGATGAAATGTTTGTTAGTCTTCTGTTGACCGCTTCAGGAATGTTTTTTATGATGTTTCTAGGGTGGTTGGATCTTGTGTTGACATGTAGTGTTCTGTTGTTTGACTTAACAAAAGGTTTGTATTTGCTGTTGTTGAGATTGAGTGTGACATCAAGAAAATTGACTATTCTTTTAGTTGCTTCAATTGTTATTCGTAGTCCATGTTCGTGAAATATTGCTCATAAGTCTTTTCTATTATGTCTATGTTTCGAGCTGTGTCTCTGATAACCCAAGGCCATTATCTCTGTATAAACCAAAACTATGTCCATATTTAGTTGAAATAGAGTGTAATAAAAACAATCCTACTAGCTCACATGTCTCGGTTCCGTCATATGATCCCATGGTGACATCGAACTGAATGCTACCAGCTCTCTTACCCCACGGTTGTTGTGAGTGGCATAATATTGATTTCTTTGCATGATGTATTATGTGCCTATCTTGTTTGGTGATGTTTGTAAGTCTGGCAGCAAAATCTCTATACACACACACATATATATATATATATATATATATATATATATATATATATATATATATATATATATATATATATATATATATATATATATATATATATATATATATATATATATATATATAACACACTATGAAGTGCATCAGTCAAGTAAAGTGCTCGATGAATATTCAGAGCTAAAATATTTAATTTTTTATTTTTGAAAGCAAAATTTATTGAGAATCAAGTACTTTATTACTACTAATTAGTTTCGTGCAGGAGATCGTTGTTTGCACTCTTCAGGTAAAATTTAAAATGAAATTAAATTAAATGCATGATGCTATGACATAAAGGTATGCACAATGGTCAAAGGATGTGAATAGCAGGTCTATCTATATGTGTATGGGCAATGGATAATGGCATGTATAAGGAGTAAAGTTATTGTTGTTTACGTAATATTTCCTAATAAATGTTTTCTTTTATGTCTGCAGGCTGACACTAACTCATTACGGCTATTCAATGTACTCATTTTTGGATGGCGGATGATGTAGAGTTTTTCTGTAAGGCATAAGTTGCACCGCTTTGTTGCTGTATTGAATGCAGTAGCTTGGTCTACGATGCGCCATGTGGTGTTGTACGGTGTATTGTTCTCTTTCAATGTCCAGATGTAACTGCTCAGTTCTGTTGCGTGTCTTTTACCAATGTTTTTGAATGAGCTTTTGTGGTTGTTAAAACGAGTTTTAAATGCTCCCTCTGTAAGGCCAATATAAGTTGCTGGTGGTTTGGAGTTGTCTTCAGTTGTCACTGTTGCCTGATATATTATTGATTCCTTTAGGCAGTCACCATTCAGTGGGCATTGTTCAGCTTCTCTGCAGTTGCAAGATTGTTGAGATGGTTTCAGTGGTCTTAGTTGTTTCTTGTTGTGTCCACTGATGATGGATTTTACGTTTGGGCAACAGCTGTAGCTAATCTTCATCAAGTTTTTGTTAAATATTTTGTGTAATTTGTGGCTGCTTGGGAATTCTGAGTTAAGATGCTTAAAAAACTGGATGCCGATATTTGTGGAAATGTTTTGTACTATAGGGTGGGTTGTACCAAATTATGTTGCGTTTTCGTTTCCTTCTGCAATGAATTGTGTTG
>OX183131.1:43809508-43835432 GCA_945261195.1 Cryptosula pallasiana | reverse complement strand
CAATATTTCACAAACATGGACTACGGATAACAATTGAAGCAAATAAAAAGATAGTCAACTTTCTTGATATCACACTCAACCTCAACAACAGCGAATATAAACCTTTTGTTAAGCCAAACAACAGAACGCTATATATCAACACAAGATCCAACCATCCTAGAAACATCATAAAAAACATTGCTGAAGCCGTCAACAAAAGACTAACAAAACATTTCATCCAATGCCAGCACATTTGAACAAGCAGCGCCAGCGTACCAGAAAGCACTAAAAGATAGTGGGCACAACTTCAAACTTACTTATAACCAAAACAATAGCAACTCAATCAACACAATTCATTGCAGAAGGAAACGAAAACGCAACATAATTTGGTACAACCCACCCTATAGTACAAACATTTCCACAAATATCGGCATCCAGTTTTTTAAGCATCTTAACTCAGAATTCCCAAGCAGCCACAAATTACACAAAATATTTAACAAAAACTTGATGAAGATTAGCTACAGCTGTTGCCCAAACGTAAAATCCATCATCAGTGGACACAACAAGAAACAACTAAGACCACTGAAACCATCTCAACAATCTTGCAACTGCAGAGAAGCTGAACAATGCCCACTGAATGGTGACTGCCTAAAGGAATCAATAATATATCAGGCAACAGTGACAACTGAAGACAACTCCAAACCACCAGCAACTTATATTGGCCTTACAGAGGGAGCATTTAAAACTCGTTTTAACAACCACAAAAGCTCATTCAAAAACATTGGTAAAAGACACGCAACAGAACTGAGCAGTTACATCTGGACATTGAAAGAGAACAATACACCGTACAACACCACATGGCGCATCGTAGACCAAGCTACTGCATTCAATACAGCAACAAAGCGGTGCAACTTATGCCTTACAGAAAAACTCTACATCATCCGCCATCCAAAAATGAGTACATTGAATAGCCGTAATGAGTTAGTGTCAGCCTGCAGACATAAAAGAAAACATTTATTAGGAAATATTACGTAAACAACAATAACTTTACTCCTTATACATGCCATTATCCATTGCCCATACACATATAGATAGACCTGCTATTCACATCCTTTGACCATTGTGCATACCTTTATGTCATAGCATCATGCATTTAATTTAATTTCATTTTAAATTTTACCTGAAGAGTGCAAACAACGATCTCCTGCACGAAACTAATTAGTAGTAATAAAGTACTTGATTCTCAATAAATTTTGCTTTCAAAAATAAAAAATTAAATATATTTATATATACATATATATATATATATATATATATATATATATATATATATATATATATATATATATATATATATATATATATATATATATATATATATATATATATATACTAAAAGGTAAAATAGTAAAAGATGTTAAAACTATTGGCTGACTACAAGTTGTTTCATGTGCTAGAAAAAAAAGAGATGGAAAAAGAAAATAATTCTAGGCACAATCATCAGGTCGGCTCTCAGCTGTTAAAATGGTGGAACAGGAAACAGTTAGTTCAGACCGGAAATATTAAGTGCACAAGGATCGTATAGTTAATATGTTGTTAAGGGTGCACGGGCGTTAAAGGTGGCTAAGGGCATAGAGCTACGCCTGGCTGAGAGTAAATTTATTAGAGTGTCGGCAGGTGGTGACAACTTCACTCCTGCTGTTGAGGGAAGACAACTCTGGTTGAAAGATGATATAGAATTTTTCAGCCGTACAAAGGTGACATTTCTTATCAGTGTTAGAATACGCTCTTGCATGGGATAAAATTCTCCATTTGATGTTAAATTGGGTGCATGACTCTTTGAGTAACCAGATATGCTTGCTCAGCTCGGTGGAGTTTCTTTTGCTGGCAGTATTAAAAGATGTTTTGTGGTTTCTATATCTAGTTTTAAATTCTCCTTCGGTTAGGCCAACATATGTTTCGACTTTGTTATTAGCTGTGACTGTAGCCTGGTAAATGACACTTTTAATCTGGCAGTTGCCTTCGAGGGGACACTCGGCTTTATTTCTACAGTTGCATTTATTAGTGGTGGTATTGTTGGTGTTGTTAGAGATCTTATTGTTGTGCCCTTGTATGGTTGTTTTGATATTGGGCATGCAGCTATAACTGAGTTTGATGGTGTTTTTGTTAAAAATATGACCCAAAGGATGGTTGCTGGGGAAACACTCTTCAACTGCTTTAAGAAACTCATGCCCGATGTTGGTGGACACATTGAGGTCGAAAGGAGGGTTGTACCAGGTGATGTTTCTGCGCCTTTTTCGTTTAGTATGTAAGGTGGTTTGGGCGGGTTTATAAGAAAGGTTGTAGTTGTACCAGCTTTTATGCAAGGCGTTTTGGTATAGAGCTTTGGCATTGTCGAAGATCTCTTTGTCAGACGATAGTTCAGAAAGATCTCTAACAACACCAACAATACCACCACTAACAAATGCAACTGTAGAAATAAAGCTGAGTGTCCCCTCGAAGGCAACTGCCAGATTAAAAGTGTCATTTACCAGGCTACAGTCACAGCTAATAACAAAGTCGAAACATATGTTGGCCTAACCGAAGGAGAATTTAAAACTAGATATAGAAACCACAAAACATCTTTTAATACTGCCAGCAAAAGAAACTCCACCGAGCTGAGCAAGCATATCTGGTTACTCAAAGAGTCATGCACCCAATTTAACATCAAATGGAGAATTTTATCCCATGCCAGAGCGTATTCTAACACTGATAAGAAATGTCACCTTTGTACGGCTGAAAAATTCTATATCATCTTTCAACCAGAGTTGTCTTCCCTCAACAGCAGGAGTGAAGTTGTCACCACCTGCCGACACTCTAATAAATTTACTCTCAGCCAGGCGTAGCTCTATGCCCTTAGCCACCTTTGACGCCCGTGCACCCTTAACAACATATTAACTATACGATCCTTGTGCACTTAATATTTCCGGTCTGAACTAACTGTTTCCTGTTCCACCATTTTAACAGCTGAGAGCCGACCTGATGATTGTGCCTAGAATTATTTTCTTTTTCCATCTCTTTTTTTTCTAGCACATGAAGCAACTTGTAGTCAGCCAATAGTTTTAACATCTTTTACTATTTTACCTTTTAGTATATATATATATATATATATATATATATATATATATATATATATATATATATATATATATATATATATATATATATATATATATATATATATATATATATATATATATATATATATATATATATATATATATATATATATATATATATATATATATATATATATATATATATATATATATATATATATATATATATATATATATATATATATATATATATATATATATATATATATATATATATATATATATATATATATATATATATATATATATATATATATATATATATATATATATATATATATATATATATATATATATATATTGTAATGGAAATGCACAGTGTGCCATTCACCAGCAGCCAGCATTGCATCTATTCGTTCAAACATTTAACCAACTACTATCTCAATCACTAGATTTCCATGCGTCAAAGTTTCGAAGGAGTTTTGAACAACGGATGGTTGAAAACTTCAAAGTTTTGATTTGCCGAACTTCCATTATACGAACTTTTGGAAGAATTATGCAGAGTTGTCTACACCAAGGAAAGGATAACTACGCAATGACAGTATGAGTGATTTGGCGGCTTCAACGTCATGGTATTGTTGCGGCGAGAGATGAGCAGTTTCTATTGAAACGATAACATCATTGTTAGAAAAATATTGTTTTCGCAAGTGTGTGTTGTCACCAACTTGTTTACATTTCAAATCTTGTGGTCTGAAATTAATTACTAGCACAGATGATGAGTGTTTTATGACTTATCAACCGGTGTATGTATTACTTTTCAAAGCCAACTGAACAACCTTATAATAAATAAGTAGTCGTTAGTTGTCAAACTCTGATATAATAAATAAATAATAATAATTTATTATTATTTATTTATTATTATTACAATGTCATTGATTATTACTTTTTTATTATTTATTAACATGATGCTGAGGACTTTATATTTTCTCAATATTGTTTCCATGGAGGAAGAACATTCAGATTCACATTAAACATAAATAATAATTAATTTCTGGTGATTCTCACTAATGTTGTTAATTAAATAGTTTATTATTATGAAAACTACGAAGTTTTCAACTTCCATGATCCTATCGTCAAAAGTTCGCAGTTTTGTATCATCGAACTGTTGAAAAATTCCACCATCGAGATCGGAGCTGTGAAAAGTTCAGAGTTTTGAAAACTTCGAACTTTTCATGGACTTCCATCCTTCGAAGATTTGAAAAATCCAAAAATCCGTCAAAACTTCGACGCATGGAAATCTAGTGTATGACTCATCCGCTTGAGCACTCACCGCTGTGCAGTGCACTATAGTTGGCTTCAGCTAACAAACAAGTTTCCTGCTTTTTAGTTCTATCTAGTATTGACATGTGAGACATGCAGTATTGTTTACATTTTTATTAGCCAATCATATAATTATATACTCTTGTGATTTTGCCACTCATATTTAAGGGCTTGCATGCAGCCCAGCAAGGCAGTATTTTATTAGGTAGCAGTAGCGCTGAATATTGTAAGCGACTGTATCGTACTCGTGTGTTTTCTGCGTTGGCAAGAAAAACTGAGGACGATTCGTATGCTATAGAGAAGTTCTCATAAGCCAGGAAGACGCTTGGACACTCATAGGAATCTGTGCCAGTTTAGGACCACGCCTTGAAGGCACTCACTTACCCGTACAGGAAACTAACAGTATTAAGGAGACATTACTACTTGTTACTACTTTGCAATCATCTTTCTAGCAATTTTGTGCGTTATAGGAGAATAAGAATAAAGTTATATTCACACTTTCAACTACTTGAGATTAGTTTGACCGGTAGCCAACCTCCGTTGTGACTGCAGTTTAGCAGTGTTCTATCTCGTGCAGCACGGAGAGATAATAAGCCTTGCACTCTGTAGCCACGCTACCACAAGAGCAACAACAAGTTCTTGCAGTACCAGTGATAGTCTCTTGCACCTAACTCAGAAAGCTATTACAATATATATATATAGCCCGGCCCGGCCCGGCCCGACCACCGGGCTGGGCCTATCCTAGCCTAATTAACAAAAATTTTCAAGCAAATTTCACAATTATTCATCTTCGCTGATCTTGATCTCTGATTTCGATATCTACATTGGCAAAGGACACTTTCGAGGCTGCAGTGCAATAGGCCCAGTTGCAATGGAAGCCATGTTATGTACCCATGTTTTTTGTTTCACAGTCTCATTCCGGCAGTGAATGAATATAGCAAGATTTGTTTGTATACTGCACAGGCAACTGACATGTGGCTTTGGTATGACTAGTATTTTCGTCATTACACTTCTGATTCAGATTGATTTACCAGTGATCAGCATTGAAGGGGGTAGTTTTTTCAGACCCTTGGTTCATTCAAAAATAATAGCGACAATGTCTTAAATCCCCAAGTTTAATAAATGGGATGTAAATTTTGATGAACCAGGAAAATACAGTGAACAACTACCATTATATGCCAATGAAAAGACTTACTGTGGTAAATAGCATAGAAACATGAGTTTTAGGGATGCTGCTGTAGGATATCTATGTAGGCTTCAATCGGGTAAAATTTGATCTTCAATAATGACATATCGCACAAATTTCGCTGAGAGGTGAGATTTCTCATTGCTGAACAAGCTTTTAGGAATCTACAATACATCTGAAACCTCAGCTTTGTCTTTTTTTATTTTGCTCCACATTTCGTTGATAGTTAGCTGGCTCGTGATGACAACTAGCTCCAATTGCAATAAAACTGTTCAATAGGCCACATGCAGCTAAATACATGTTAGCTCACAAATCAACATGCATTTAGCTTGTGGCAGTACTAGTAATTGTCAGCCGGTTAGACTCAAGCTCTGACTCTTCAGTTTGTACCAGTTTCCTACATGGTGTCACCACATGTGTGTGGAATACAGCTGTGACTAGATGAACAAAACAATACAAAACAGTTGGAGTAGCTGTAAAAAGCTACCGGCTTACTTGCAGATATGCTTGAAGCCATGGTCAATGCTCTGAGTTCTGATGCTGCTCGAGACTTGATTCTTAAATCTACAGATCTGGCTGACATTGATGGTAGCGGAATAGTAAGAAATGTCAAGGAAAAACTGGAAAAGATAGCGGCTTACTTTCACAAAATGCATATAAAGTCTATCAAAATTTTTCAACAGTTTTGTCGCATGGCAGAAAACTTTGTCTAGTGGTTAGAAGTCAAAATATGGTGGATCTCAGCTCCATTAATTGCGTTGGACATCAGCAGTTACAATAAGAAAATAAAGTTTTAGATTCCTACATGGATCAAACTTTATTGTTCAAAGCTATGTCAAAAACCACGCTGGCCGGAGTATCAGCTCCTAAAATTTCATTTTTATATTTTATTTTCTTCATCGCCTGGTGTATCATAAAGTTGAGGTTCTTTTAAGTCAGGATTGCCAGATTAGTGGTTTCTTGTCTATATTGTAGAATGTTGTCCATTTTTTCTACCTGACTCTAAAGCCAGTCTTGAGTTTTGGCTCATTTTACTTTAAAATTGTCTGTCTTTAGTGAGTTTTTCTCTTAGTGCTTTTTTGGTCTATCATGTATAAAAGGTAATAACCTTTGGTAAAATCCCCAGCTTTCACCACAGTTCTCGCTAATAGTATTGCTATCATTAGAATTTATCATCTCTCGTTACGGTAGTAATTAACTGCATTGGTCGAAAAAATTCCAGACGCTTGCACAAAAAACAATCTGCCCCTGTTTACCTCTAAAGTTATATAGTTTGTCCAAATAAAAGGTTAAAAGTCTTGTCTTCTCCGTACATGCAAAAACTTATGCTGGCAGTTTCAATGGGTTAACCCAAATAAAATATGATGCCATTTCCAATATATCTGATGGGTAGCTCTAGCCTAATTTTTTTTACATGTGTAGATAATCTTCCCTCAATGAAGTCAGCTTATTTTTTACTCTGCTTTAGAGTACTTGTCTAGCTACTTGATTCGTATATTTGTCGCATATAAAACTTGGCTACAAACTTGCTGGGATATTTGATTTTGGGTTTTACTTGGATAGTCACAACAAGGATTTAGACTATTTCCTTGCAAAATGGGTTGACACTGTAATCAATATTATAGTTGGGCACTTTGCAGCGTTTGCTTATTGCAAGAATTGCTGACAAAAATTCGCTTCTACTACAGTTTAGATAATTCTTGGTGCCTTTACACCCCTCACATGTATGTAATGACATACCAGAGCTATCTGATCAGTTTGCCTAATCCTCTGGTGGAAAGTTTTCAGTGTATTATAATTTTGGAGTGATTGGGTGCGCTTTAATAGACACCAAAAGTCTCTTTTCAGTATTTTCATAACCTTTTAATGACCAGTGGATAGTACAAACCATTTAACTCTGGTTTCCTAACACCTAGTCTCCTTTGAAGGGTTGCAAATTGAGCTGAAAAAAGTTTTCTAATTTGGCATTTTAGGATCTACTTGTACTTCAAACTTTATCCCATAAAATTTGTGATGGTGTGAGTAGTCATTTATTACTAAGTGGCAAAAAAGAAAAATTATATACAAGCTTTCCATCAGAAATCTACGGTATCAAAATCATAGGTGCAGTAGCACCTAAAATCAACCCTACTTATGTGCTTGCAAAACAGTTTGTGTCCATCATGAGCTTTGACAATGTAGACAAGTAGTTCGTGTTGAGTATGAATTGTCACTGCAAAAAATGCAAATTTGCTATATATTGTGCCACAACACTGTATGGCGTCAGCAAAAATCATCTTTACACACATCTTCCATCCACTTACTCAAAAAATGAACTTTTACATCATGTTTAAGATGGAAAAGGTATTGGCTCAGATGGAAATTAGAAAACCCAACAATCAAGACTTTAATCATCACAGCAGTCCGTAAAGCCAGAAGGAACACCAAAAACCTGTTGAACAATTTCAGAGTAACTCCAGACATTATATCCATTATCGATCAGCCTATAGGAGATTGGGATACATACGCACATCTGAAAGATAGCCCAAGAAAGCAATTATTGCCGTCGACACGGGAAGGCCATTACTGAAATTCCCATCTAATGGTCATCCAAACAAACTATCAGAGGTAGAATGAAAGAGTGGCAATTGAGGCACTTACAATCAGATTAACTCATTTAACTTGAGAGTAAGTAAAAAGATTGATTTTCTCACCCATGATCCTCTAGACTACAAGCAGCTGATACCGGATCACAATTTTTTTTATGATTGCCAGAACAGTAAGTCTAAACAAATGTATCAGGGGATATATATACTGCCTGTTGAGAACTCAGGTACTGGCTAGACATGCCGGATCATCTTTGAAGTCACAGCAACACTTTTTGGTATTATTCAATGACGCCATTGCTAAAGAGCAGAGTCTCAAAAACCCGTCAAAAATTTTGAAGACGCTCTTAGCAAAAGACTGTAACTGCTGGCTATGGACATGAAACTAAACAAGCTCAAATGCAGTGTTAAAGGTTTCAATATAAAAAAACAAGGTTGCTGAAAGCTTTGGCGGAGTATGTATGATACCTCTACCTACAAAACTAAAACCGTATTCAACTCCCACTCCAACATCCAAGCCAAAACCAATGCCAGCTCCTGAGAAAATGCCAATGCCAAAACCGACATCACTTCAAAATCTTTAAGAAACCCCTACTACATTTCCAGTACTAGTTGGAACAAAAAATTATGTACACACAAGTTCTAATGCATTCATAGGAAATGCTAAAGTAACTCATGTTGTGCACGGGTTACTGTCTTCATCAAGTTTTATATTTCAAGAAGCTAAAAAATGCCTTATGCAATTACTTCATTCAATTTCGCTTATTCATAACATAACAACCCCTGATATCTCTTTTATTAGCTTTGTCTCTCAACTCTTTGTGATTTGTACAATATTATCATTTTTGATTGACTAGAGTTTCCCCCTTCAGCTCCTCAGTTTTTGTAGTTTGCTATAACCATTCTACTGTCAATCACGAGATTTACTAGTGGAAGCTTACATTTGGTATAATTATCTTACAATATTGGTTTTTATTAGATTATAAGTGTCATGGCTTTTCCACTATTACATTCATTATGTAAGCAACTTATTATATTCGTACACATAACTGTTAATAAAATCCATATGGTAGTTTTTGCGATCAAATGCTGAGAGAATCTTCTTGGAAAAATTATACTACCTATGGCGTGACTTGTAGGTTTGAGTAAAGTATTGGCACTTGGACCGAGAAAGTTGCCAGTATTCAGACAATGTTTATATTGATTAAATTTCAACTTTTTGTTAGTGAACTCTTTTACACCAAAAATATCTGGCAGGAGACACTTGCACTTTAGAAATTCAATCTCAGCTCCTATTTTTACACTGTCTTTTGGTTTTAGATTCACTGAAACCGATTTATTTACCTTTCGGTTTTGAGACTTTACGCAGTTAGACTTTGATTGTGAGGCTTAGAAGTGGGTTTGGGATGACCATACGCTTCATCCTGGGGGGAGGGGTCGGGGGCCTATTACATCTTGGTTGTGATGCTAAGCTTCTTGTGCTCTCTAGGATGGTTGCTCAAAACATACTTTCCGGTACTAAGTTTTTTGTAAATATCCACAGTGACCGCAAAATATACCAGATTGTCAAACTGAAAAAAAGTGTATTGCACTCTGGTATTAGGATAAGTCATTCTGGTGTTGTAACAAAAATAATTGTATTGGATCAAAATTAGCCTGACCTATGTACATGTTTATAGGCTTGCCGATGCTGGGATGATATCTATCGGTCTCGAAGTCCTGAGAAATATTTGAGAATTTCTAATTTTCTTCAATTAACTGTTTTGTAAAGTCAATTTAATTTGATTGTTTTAATAGTTACAGAAAAATTTAAAAAAAATGGTTCAATAACCAAAAAGCTTTAATTATTTTAAAGTTTTGAATTCATTATGGTAAGTTAAAACACAAATTCTAAAAAAGAAGTACTCAAGAACTCTTCAAGATTTCCCAGAAAACTTCAGGACCCATAGATGTCATCCCGACACCGGGTTGCCTACATTTTACTTGCAACTTGCTTATCAAAATCGCCGACAAGTATTCTACAAACCCCTTGGGAGACTTGCACCTGGTGTTGTTAATTCGTTTCTGTTTATGTTTTGGATTTGTTGGCACCTCTAAATCTATCAAACTGCTTACGTTGCCCACAGACTTGCTAAACACTTGATTGTTCATTGGGTTGAGAAAGTCATTTTTCCAATTAGTTTTGGCTTTTTACCCTGCGCCGTGTTTAGACTAATGCACTTAGCATTGGTATTTTCCAACTGCCGGTTAAACTTGTCAATCCTCATATCGTGCTTTATGTAACACTCTAAAACCTTCCACTGTACAACGAATTTATGTTTTTCATCAAAATTTGGTACAAATTGGAGATTTTGTAATATATGGGTTCATTCATCTTACTCAGCTCTTTAATGGAACTTGTATAGCACAACCAAAAGTTTGGTTTCATCCACTGTCCAGCCAATGGGTAGTTGCTGTGCTCGTTCGGTAGCTTTTTCAGATGTATTACGTCAACCTCTGCAATGCAACCATCATCATTGTCAATGTCTCTAAAATCTATCTATCAGTCTTTGTCTACACCTTCCTATTTTAAACTGTAGGTGGGTAGTTAATGTGACATTGCCTAACCATGCAGGTTTTTAATAATTTTGTCGATACTATAAACTTATTGTTTTCAAGATTATATATGCGCATGTAAGGGTTGTTGGCGGCGACATCACACATACTGCCACATGTAGATGCACTTCCTCTCACACGGGTTTTTGTAAAATTATAAATGTCAACATATGTGATGAGCTTCAATTTTTTTTGAGAAAATTATGACTAACACATTCCAAGATAGAGACTAAATAGAAATATAATGACTAGGTTAGAGGTCATACTTGGCAATGAGAGTGTTTCTGTAACTATCATAAATGTTTGTAAGAGGCAAATGCTTGTCTTGAGATATAGGGTGTAGTCTTCCAAGTTTTTTCAACCCAACTCTGTTCACAATTTTCAGAGTTTCTATAATCCTGCGAAGTAGTTTTTTTTTATCTTTCAACATTGAGGCAAATCTGATTGAACCAGGTAGGTGAGTCTCTCCAAACCTAACCTGAAAAAGTCATGTAGTCCTAAAAACAAACGTTCTTTCTAGATAACAAGTAGACATGTTTTAGAGACTGTCTCTAAAAATGTAGAAAATGTCCATGCTGTCGATCAGCTTATCTAGACCCTTCTTTTGATGTTGAAAACTCATCTAAAGTCAAACTTACCTATAATTATTGACATGTATTTTCATCAGTGTTTGCAATCACTTTCGAGTCACCGTTCCTCTCCCTTTTTCATCTGTCATCGCCTCATAAGCACTTGCCATCAAGTGAGTATCACACGGTCTGAGATTTTGAAGTATGACCTTTATTTTCTTGTCTATTTCGATTTTTAAGTTACACTTATTGTGATTGAGCCTTCTGTACATTCCATAGAAATGATCACAATCTCTAATGAACTTCTTGTAGTCTCTCAGACCTCCAACAAGTGTAGCAAGTGTAGAAAGTCTAAATTCCTTCTCCTGATCTGAGTTACTATCATTGGTTTAGGAGGTATGCTGTCAACTAGACATTCATTACCGCCTAGCTCTTTAAAAAAATCTAGGCATGAAATCTTTTTTCCAGTATACATTAAGTTTTAGAGATTTTTCCATACTAATGACTAGATGTACTCCATTAGCACATACCTTGTGTTATTTCTCACTCTCTATGATGCATTCAAAATCTGCATATACTGTGCATGGTTCTCGCTACATATTGTATATATTATCAAAATGCAATTTTTTGTTATTTTTCAGCTATTACCCAATTGTATGTTCATTCGTGCAGCAACAGACACTTTTCTATGTGATCATTGACACTTCTCACACACATGGCGTGATGGGAACCTCTAGACACATCAGCATCTTATTCCGGGGGGCCGCTGAGAGTTCATTAATGCTGACATTCTCTTGATCCACACTTGGTGTCTGCTGTAAAAGATTAAATTTATCTCTGATGCATGGTTTTACCTCCCTGAAAAAAGTTAATTAACTTTGACTCTTTTGTCATAGTATTGAATGGAATGCTTGTAGATATTTCCAACTACTTTTATTTGGTTGAATCACTTCAGGGTTCTGTCGTTAATGTTAACAACAGCCTAATTTTCACTGATGTCTTTCAAATTTTTTTATGAGTACCTCTTCCAAGTGGCTGTCATCTGCAAATCTACAAAAATGAACACGCGCATTTGGCTCAGAATCCTTTCCGAGGCCTGGTTAGCTAAAATAATCAAGTTTTTTTTAAATCTCTTCTACATGTAATTGCACATCCAACTTAGCATTTAGGTTTGTTGACGATGTAATTTGTCAAACACCTGCTCTAAGAGTTCCCACAATACAGGTATCTAGATTATCACATTTCGGCTGAGTAAATACAACCTATACAGAAAACATTAGTTTTTAGTATCATCAAATGTCTCTTGTATTCTACAAATAGTTATGGGTGTGGCTAGACCCCATAGATATCATATATTCAGTGATATATAGCTAGAGACAGAAGTATGATAGAAGCAGATATTTATACCGGTTACTAAGAACAAGATGGTCTTCCTAGTTCTAGCAGCCTTGTTGAGCACCAGGCTTCCATGAGCGCCCTTAGATGCGCTTTTTTGTGTGCACCAGGTGCTGATTATCCCCGTTGATATTGTAGTGTTTTTATGTTGTATATGATAATGATTATTATCCATGCTTTTATTGTGGAGCGGTTGTTTTTATTGGAGTTTGTATCACAGCTTTGATTGTTGGACTGATGTATGCTGGTTGCTAGTAGTATCTTGTGAGATTTGATTTGTACTGTTGAGTTACAAGTTTTTTTCTTCTAATTTATTTTTGTAATATAATAGGTAAAGTACAGTGGGTAAAATTTATACAGCATTTTTTATGAAGTCAAATTTATTATTTGCATAAATTCGAATAATAGTTATTAAAATCAACAAAAAATATGTGTACAGTCAGAAATGCAAGAGCGATGAAGATTTGGATAAAGCCAGATAATTGGCTTTCACTACGCGCCAGTAAGTTCTGTTGACACTCTGTCAAAGCATACTGATATTTAAGTTTATAAAGTATGTGTGACCTGAGTTCATTCACCCTTAAGTGAATATCTTTCCATTTTTAATTGAAAATATGTGATAATTTCTTTTCAACAACTTTCTCATCCTCAAAATGTTCAAGAAACTGAATTTGTTTAAATGGCCATGTCTCCCATTTAGTTTTTTTTAGCTAAACTTGGTTCCTTTTTCACCCCAAGATTAGTAGGAGTTAACGTTGAATGCAATGTTGAAATCCTCCGTAAGTTTGTCGTTAAACAGTCCAGGGTTTTTTCACAATAGTTTAGCACTTGGTCATTACAATCCTGCACTGTCCATTCCATGCCCATCGTTCTACCATTTAAAAACTCACCGCTTTGTCTATCGCAGTACGGGCATAGAAAACCATTGGAAGAGTAAATATAAAACTTTATTTTATGTCTGCTTTTACCAATGTTTCCAACAATCCACTCAAAGCCATGTAAACTATATTTTCATTTAGCTCTTTATACCGAAAACCACTTCTATGGGTGTATCTATAGATAAAGAATTAGTATGCGTATTATTTACAGTTATATCAGCTGTATCCAATAACTATCAAGTTGCTAGAGGAAAACTACGTGCTACTTACTTATTCATGGAATCGTAGTAAAGCTACAGCATTCTCAGCCTGGTGCATTGTAGAACGGAGAAACCCAAGTGCACTGGAAAATTCATGCTCAGCTGCAAAAAAATAGTTTAACGATCGATGGGTAAAAAAAATAAAAGTAATGGTTTTTTAAGTTTTTTTTTAATTGAGTTTCAGAATATGGGGTTTTTTAGCTTTTATGATTTCTTAGAAATTTGCCCTAATCTTGTCCAAAAAAGCCAACTTTTTCCCTCTGATGAGAAATGAAGTTTGTTTGGTGCCATCAATGTATTTGATTTTTGTATGTTTTCATTGCCGGTGATTGTTTTACCAAGAGGCAGCATTTACTACCAGTTTACTGGGAGTGGCTAGCAAATCTTGAGTAGGATCATCTCTCCCATTTTCCTAACATCTGAAACCATATTCCAAAAGTCTCAAAGGCGTTCCTTGAGACCTGTTTTATAAGCTGATAAAGTTTGTTGATTTTCAATCTCTGTGTCTAGTACCACTTAAAAATGGACTCATTAGCAGTGTCTTGTTTTCAAAAGTACTTCCTACTAGGGATTTTTTGGGGAAAGGGCGTTGCTTAGAAGTCCTTCGGACTCAGAAAATTTTATCACCTCATTCCTAAAATTCTCTTCTCTGTCTGTGCTGTCTGTTTTCAAGTTGCTTCGGGTCCTTGATGTAGCATTCAACAAATCCAAAAAAGTCTTCTGGCTGAACTCTCTACACCACTTATACCTAATTCAGTTTCTCCTCAAGTTATTTGGGTTAGACAGATTTTTAAACTGTGTCAACAAACTTATGCAAAATTTTGTAAATTCTCATGCTATTCAACCAATCACACTCCCAAATTCAGATGACTTGGTTGTCCAGAGTTCAGATTTATTGTGCATTTCTCAACATATCTTCATACTTTGGTATTGTTGATTTTTTTCTAGTAACATGAAAATCTTGATATCTAGCATTGTTGAAGGAGCAGTCATGTTCATTTCAGAAACATCTGTGAAACTGAAAGACTATTTGGTTATCAACACGAAATCCATAGAGGGGGAGACATCGCTACACAAAAAATACTTTTTCTCCATTGCGCTGATTTCTGGTATTAATTCCTTTTGTGAACATTTGATATTGTAACCAGCTGTGTGCCAACTTGCTAAGTTTTACCTGATCGGTGACAAAAGAGCTATCCAAATTTTTTATTCAAGTATATCCGGTAGCCATCACCGCATTATTCACCATAAGTACTAAACACTCGCACCAACTTCCTAGAATTTGTCGCAAATCTTTGCTTTTTCCGAGCACATATTCTCTAATTCACACCAATTCCTTTTTTTGGGAATCTGTGCAACACCAGGCTGCGCCCTCCAATGATGTTTTCTATTCTCAAGGATGACAAAACTGTATTGAATTTGTCAAACAGGCAGAGCAGAAGAGTCTCTGAAACATATTTGGTGAGTTCTCGAAAATTCAAATAGGAAAAAAGTTGCGGAGGTGACAATTGATGAGTTTCGTCAAACCACAAGCAAACTGCCAAACCAAGTAAAAACTTTACCGCCTTTCAACATTTCGATACTGTGTTTGCTATAGATAGCTCTTTGTCTGTGAAAAAATTTGAACTGAAGGTTTTTGCGCCCAAGTTGTTGTACCACTTTAAAAAAACACCTCTCATAATGGATATGCTTTCAACTTTTCACACTTTTTCGACAAATTGCATACTCCTCTTTGCTTATGCCTCTCTGTTTGAATGAGCTGTAAAAAGCTTCTCTCGGCTTCAGATGTTTTTGTTGCAGTTTATTCAATCCTTTTATCCCCTTGAAAGGAAAAAATCATTTTTGCATTGGTACGCTTTTAGATACATTTCACAGCTCTACCTGGGTGTAATAAAATTTGTGCAATCCAAAACCAAAACAGTTCGTATACCAATCACAGGCATCCTGATTCTTTTTTACAAGGAGATCAAGTTTCTTGTCAAAGACACCTTTCACATGTTGTAGCAAAATTCCGTTCATCACGTTGATGTCGTAGCTCTGCGAATTGAATTCTGGAACAGGTACCCTCTTTATATACTTTTCTGGTTCAGTATAAACTCTAAAGACCCAGAGTTTTTTGTCTAGACGAGTTTTTTTGGAGAAGCGGTTGTTCGAGAAATTATTGTTCCGTTTCTCCCAAGCGATGTGTTTCATCTTCTACTTAGTTGGTGATCTGTGAAAAATTATTCCTCACTCAGATGTACAATTCCTCAGTGATGTATTCCAAGGGTCAAAAAAAATTGTCAGCCTCTTTTCTACTCTCACTATGGTTGATTATGCATCGCCATGTCTCAAAACTGGGTAAACTTGAAGAAATGGAAATGCTCTTGAATTTGGGTTTGCTGATGTAAAAGGTGGTGTCCGCATTTCTGTTGTCCTCACTTCTGGCAGCAAACACTTGATATCGTTTGTCCCAAAATACTGATAACGTCTCAAAGCGTAATTCACATCAATGATTTTTCCGATTTGTTCCGTTTAGCATGCATTAAAATTGAGGGGGTAGATTTGTATTCATTTTTGGCAATCTTCATCGTCGTTGAGCTCGAGTTTAAACATTTGTGTCATTTCAGGTTGCCGAGTCTGCTAAAGCAAGTGGAACACCTTCAACATGTGTAAGCTCTGACATATCAATCCAACTTGTTAAGAGACTAGAATGTTTGTTTTAGTATCTCGCATCGAAGTTCCCAATAACTGTTAGAATTTTGTCTCTGTGTAGAGCGAACCAGGTTATCCCGATCCAAAACTTTGTTTTGTCAAATCTATCAAGTTTGATCTTTGACTGCCTCATCATCTTTACCCGTTGAAAAACTGAAGACTGATAGAGCCATGTGCTACAAACCAGCAAAGCTCTAATATACTTTAAGGAGCTTCTGCGGCTCAACGTTTATAGGAAGGTTTTTGGGACTTTTCATCTTATTTTAGATGTTCTGATGCAACGCCTAACATCTAAAAAGCAAAGATTGTCAGTCAGTAACATATCGTTGTGTTTTTTCAATATGGTTTGTATGTGTCTGTTGTTTAGCAAGTGAGTGGTTAGATTCATTGGAGGTGATCTGACTGGTCTAATTCTCATAAATTTTTACAAATAATATGTAATGTTTGCGATAAACATCATTATCCATGCCGTATTGTGTCTTATTTTCAGGCCATTCACTCCATGGTTGGTCTTAGCAATGTAGCTGAAAAAAATTGTCGAGGTGTCTTTCAGAGCCACCAAATGAGCGTCTCCGTACCCGGCGGCGTTTTTGGATGATGAATGGAAATTCATCGTCAAGTTTGTACTCTAGAATGCAACCTACGCTACAATTGACTTTTTATCTTAAGCTAAAATTTCTTTCAAACTTTTTCCATTAACTCCAATGTTCCCAAACCATGATAGTCATTTTTGTAAACATCAACTCAATCTCACAAAATTTTGTCCCAAGGTTTTCCGTTTAACACATCTATCACTTTACCCTTGTTGTGTTTGGTTTTCATTGCTCCCCAATACCTGGCTACCTGGTCATTCATTTTTTCAAGTTTTTGTGGTTCAATATTCGACTTGTTATCTCTTGATTCATCGAAGTCATTTTGTTCATCTCCTTCGTCGTCTTAATTTTCAATCCTCATTTGTTTGGCAGCTTTATTGTCCATTGTTGGAGCGTTATCGTTTGCTTCAACCGCACTTTCCACAATGGGACGATGTCTTCAGCTATGCCATCAACACCCTCTCCTATGTGTTCAACACCCATCCCCATTCGATTAACCAGTTCATCTGGTTTTTAAAACAAAAACGTCTTCTTTCAACCATTTCCGGTTGACTTGAGGTCTGTCTCTCTCCTTGACATCCATTAAGTGATGGTTGGAGTTTTGGCTACAAAAATAAACTATCAAGTATTGATGAGTTTGTTCTGAGCTGTATGCTCTGTACAAGACTTGAAAAAATTAGATATGGTTCTTCATGTTTTAACATAGAAACTCAAAAGTAACAAAAGCTCTAGTATTTTCGGTATAGATTAAAACTTGAGGTGCGAGTAATTTTTCTCCACAACCATTTTTGTGATCAAACTCCGACTCATCAATGTATTCAACATTTTGAACTTGGATACCCATGTGATTATCCACAAACCAATTCCAATCCAGTTGTATTTCCATGTCAGTTTCCTTTCCCGTCTCCATATTCCATTCTGCAATAAAAAAAAAGAAAACTGATCCAATAAAATCCAACATTTTAATATTAATAATAAATAGCAATTTTAGATTATGCTAAAACAATAATTTATAACGGCTGATGTAATTCTTCTGAAACACTTGTTCTTTTGAGGCTAGTCAAAAAATTTTCATCTAGTTATTGATAACCCCGATTGCACTAAAGACTTTTAATAACTGCTGAATGTGAATCTAGACTGTATCAAACATTTATCGCTACTAACCTATTTTAGAACAAATCTTTCTAATCATGCGATATTGCATGGATTATATTTATCAGGTTATTGATTCTGCAAATAGCTGTGTCTACCTAAAGGTAAACGAATTCTAATAAAAAGCAAAATATCCAGCTGAAGCATCCAGCAACCATTGCACTAAGAGATATCAATAAGTGTCAAATGTTAAAGCATCCCAGCATTGAAATTTTTGTCGTTGAATTTATGAATATTCAAGTCTTAAGCATCAGATTGATGTATTAAATAACCCTCTAGGCCTACTCAGTGCTGATTTACAAGCCTGCAAAATACCCTTCTTCCAGAAATGCTTGCCAATTTTTACATTGCTCAAAATTGGCGTCATCTTCGGATATTTACCCCTTTGCTGCGAGGTATTTATTTGACAAATTAGATCTAGTTATTTATTTATATTATTGTTTCATTTATTTTTTCTTATTATTCTACCTACATACTACTGTACTGTCCATTCTTGTATGAATACCATTTATAGTTTCCCTAATCACCAAAAAAAGCACAATTTTTCCTATCCTGTCGATGTAAAGCATATAAGATGAGATGATCCTTGTGATTGCGATCACAGTGGACAACCTGACAAATCCCGCAATCGTTTCTTGTTGCCATTTCACATATGAATTTTGCGTAATAAACAAGCGTTGATTTTTTTTACTGTGTGTGTGTTCACTAACTGCATCCATATTGATAGAAGCTACTAAGTCCGGTTTTATGCGTGCAGTGTGCAATTTCAAGCTAGATGAAAAATGGCGTGCAACAGTATATCCCACACTAAGTCTTAGAATCAATTTTTGATGGAGTTTTTTCGTAAGGATTCTTTATTCCTCTTGCAATGGCTTTCAGTAGAACTATGACCAAATGAATTGCCCAATCAGATCTCACTTTAAACTCAGACGATGTAACTTCATTTATAAAAAATTGTTATTGATTATGGTTGACCGCTCCCACAATCCGAAGATGGCGTACACGGCAATCAATGGAAGTTATGGTAAGCTAAGTTTCGCTTATGCAACAAGCATTTGAAACCAATGGCTTTCTGGCAAGCTTGTAAATCAGGACTTAGTAGGCCTAGAGAGTTATTTAATACAACAATCTGCTGTATTTAATACATCAATCCGCTTGAATATTCAAAAACTCAACCTTCGCCATGATCGGGTATCAGATGGTTGTAGTTAAAGGGATCTTGAGTGAGTGAGTCAATCTTTCAACCCACACCAGAGTTTTATGGGAGAAATTTGTAATAATTGCCCAAATTACCACCTTTTTGTTAAACTTCCATGTATCCATTTGGTAGACACACTGACTGAAATTTAGTCAGATGTCTTCCCAAATCTACATTTATAGAAAGTGTCTTGGAGGACCCATGAGACCATATGTGAACCAATTCTTTACCTGGTTGGTCTATGGAGGGTATATTGTCGAGAGTGACTCTGACTTTAATACATCAATCGGCTTGAATATTCAAAAACTCAACCTTTGCCATGATCGGGTATCAGATGGTTGTAGTTAAAGGGATCTTGAGTGAGTGAGTCAATCTTTCCACCCACACCAGAGTTTTATGGGGGAAATTTATAATAATTGCCCAAATTACCACCTTTTTGTTAAACTTCCATGTATCCATTTGGTAGACACACTGACTGAAATTTAGTCAGATGTCTTCCCAAATCTACATTTATAGGAAGTGTCTTGGAGGACCCATGAGACCATATGTGAACCAATTCTTTACCTGGTTGGTCCATGGCGGGTATATTGTCGAGAGTGACTCTGACTTTGCTTAAGAGTTTTTGGAATTCTGTCTCGTTGAATGTGTTGTTGTGAGGATCAAAGTCTTGATCATTTGGGTCCGTAACTTCCCACTGTTCTTTTAATCTGAAACCTGACCTGAAATTTCGATACGAACTTTGTTAGGGGGAAACCTTTGGTTAGATTATCTTTACTTACTCCATACCGTTTAGTTGGGCAGTACAGAACAAACCTACACAGGTTGATGTAATAATTCTATTTCAACCAGTACCACTTGCCTATGTTTTCAAAGCTCTTGATAAACAAAAGCTTAGAAATAATGTCAACAAAATGTTTTGCTAACCCATCAATGGGTTTGTTGTCTGGTCCTACGGCTACTACATTCTCTGAACTGTAGTTTTCTATGGGATGGCAGCTACATAGCATACCACATGTTTCCATTTATTACTAAATTATAATTCGATTAATTAAACTGGAAGTGTTCAACTCGATATCCAGATTCGGACGACAGACATCATTCTACAATATACGCCTCTGTTCGTCAATATGTGTCATTGGACAAAAAAGACCATCTACCAAGAACGAGGCCAAACGGCTGCGAACTTTCACCTGTGTATTTTACATATGAGGACATCATCAGAAAACTACCGATGGCAGTTAGAGTCCACACGGATACCTTGAAAGTTGAATTGTGAAGTGGAATGATAACCAGGGCTTGAAGAAACTGATCCAAGACAGATATTTATATAGGATCCCAATTGTGTTCTTACATGCTCATTGATGGTATGGACACATTCAAAAAAATGGTGATATATGTAACACGGTACCAAGCAAGTGACAATTACAAGCATATGTATAATGATGAGATTAACCAAACCACTTGTATTGATCACCCGAGAGAACTTGTTACCGAGTTGTCTATACAATAAGCACTTGGAGTAAAATCATATCACTGTGACATAGGATACGCAATGTCACAGTCAGTGTGTCCCGCAAGCCTTTGATGTCAGAGTCGTTGTTTATGTTTTTCCCGCCTGGAAAATCTGTGATACAGGAAGTCATATGCTACTCGACGGATGAGTCAGATGAGAGAAGAACCAGGTTCACTATCAACAGAAAAGTATTTTAGTACAAAAACGTGTCTTAGCGCCTAGCCGACAAATTGATGAAGGGTAATCTTACGAGAAGTTTCAGGTATCATGCGGCTGCAGGCTGTAATGTATTAAAAATTTTAACTAGATTTTTGAAAGAGAATCTTTTAAAAACGCACTGCATACAATCAAGATAAAATGGTATCTCAAGGACTGACCTACTAATTGCTGTGCATCCACATAATTTTTTCCCACCAACTTGTTTATAAGGTGTGTCGTGATTTACAAGCTATACTCATGGAGTAAAAATCTCGTATTAAAGTTTTACAGTATCCATTCCATTCTTTTAAGGACTAAAATAAAACTTGCCATCAACCAGCTGCATGGAGATAAACTTGAAAAGAACCAAGAATCATGACTGGCTCAACACTCAAATAGCTGGAAAGCAAAACTCGGCAAACAAGTTTTACTCAACAAACTCTGCTTTGAATCCAAACTAAAAGTTTTACAGACACGATTCCAGTACATCTCTTAATGATCTCTATCTAAAAGGTCCAAAACCTGAATACACTCCTAGCTCGGAGCAAAATGAATGGGAACATAATTTGGTTGCGGAAGGAACTCTGGCTGGCCTTGGAAGAGCCGGAGCTATCATCAAATAAAGTTGATATGTTCAAAGGCGTATGTAATTTTCTTCTCCCATATACAATTGTATATTGCCAACACTCGTATAGGATTTATTCGCATTCATATTGTAATAGATTTCTGTCCTCTATCACAACACAACAGAATCCTCTCCTCTCCTCACACTTTGGGGTCTATCCCAAATAGACGTTAACAAACTGCACGGGGTCCACTATGCAAACACACTACTAGAAGTTTTATCAAACAAATACTTTATTTGATACACAAGGGGTATTTAATACTATCCATTCAACAACTGAACTCTCAATGTACAGCAGCTCCTTTTATAGGAGATAAGAGGCTATTTCGTTACCTTATTAGGTACAGCAAATGATAAAACATATTACAAGTAATGCACAAGTAATAGAATGCGATACAAAAGATAACAACACAACCAGCCAATTAGATCAATAGCACATGGTAAAGTGGCCCTGGGCACTGTTTCCCGCTCTTTTCTGGTGGTGGAAACTTTCCGCTCCTTATTTGGAAGCACTGCTTCCTAGTCTTGGCTCCTAGCAGAGGGAAGGCTCCGGTCTCTGTTCTGTCAAGGCTCTCTGCTTCTTAGGGGCCCAGGCTTCGTGAATCACCCTCTTTGGATACAGGGTCGGGTCCTGACCCGGGGTAGACCCGGGGTAGCTACTATATGTTCATATATGGGGATACCGGCCCGGGTTACCCGGTATAGACCCGGGGTATCGGGTGTCCCTTTTTCAGGGGGATCTAGGTAGCTACCGAGAGGGAAAGAGTTCTGGCAGTATTGTAACTCCATTACCAGAGGGCACAAGGGGTATAGGGGGATCTTCGGGTGGGGAGGGAGTCTGACACCACTTAATCTCTATGCAAATCTCCCACAATATATCTACTTCTAAAAACCTAGTGGCGTTATCAAAAGTTTTTCGAAACTGTCTAAGCACTACGTCAGACCTTTTGGCTATTTTACGGAAGTATGTCACCTGCTGGTATGACTTTGCCTTGACAATCTTTCTTTTCTCGATACCTGCAATGCAACCAGGATGTTAGATTTAGGAATCCGGTCAATCAATCATAATCACCTCGGGATATTCTAGCAGAAATATTTCGCATATATGTGGTGTTACTTCAGAAGTTTCTGCAGCAGTTTTAATTTTCAGAGGCTCAGCCTTCTTGCACGACGAAGATATGTCAGCGACTAATCATTACTGCTTGTACTTTTTATCAGTGTTTAGACTTGAAAGATCTATCTTATGCGTATAATTAGGCTTGTCTTGAGAATAGTGTAAAATTTTCAAGTGTTTGGGTTAAGATTTGGATAATTGAGATACAAGTTAATGGTCGAGCCACTTCTGAATCTCAAAGTGAGATAGCTCTGATACTTTTTGCGTGACTTTTGCTGCAATTCCATGCAAATAATCTGCTGGCAAGCGATAGAGGTTCTCAAGTTCTTCTCGTTGTTATTGGTGCATTTTAAAACTGGTGTAGGGATTTTTATTCATATTGACGAATTATCAAATTGACTGATGGGCTGTTATTGACGGCAACCACTTTTAAAAAATCGGCTGACAGATTTTATTTATGTAGGATAGATTTAAAAACGGTTGTCAGTATGTAGACATTTATATACAGGCTTATGATTTCCCAAAACCCCATCAGTTACATTCTATCCATCTTCTTATTAATTCGTGTGAGATAATATTTTCTGATAATTACTTATGCTCATCAGTCATTTTTTCAATATAATTTCAACAGTCTTTAAATATCAAGTATCTAACCCAAGTTAACTTTAGTAATCATAGAATATTTTTCAAGTGATCAATTTGTTTAGAGTGGATACGTCACAGTAGTGGCATACTAATTCCAATAGTTCTATTTCGTTATCTAATCTCAAATCGCAATCCATTTCTTCATGAATATTATCAAGACCTATTTTCATTTTGTGCAACTACCTACCATTTCCTCAATATATTCATGCTCATCTCTTGAAATAGTTATCAATACTCGACAGTCTTATCTGTTTTATCATCTTTTTTTGGATATCAAAATATCCATTTACTGAGCGTATTTGGCACAATAACTATAGTTTCCTCTTTCATCACTCATCAATACTAACCCTTGATATATAGATTGCCTACCTTTTTCAGCATCTTTATCATTGTAAGTAATTTTTACCTTTGCTCGAAAAGTCCCGTATTCAAGCAAAGTATTCATTGTCCGTCTTGGTTCAGCTCCTAAATACACATGAGGTACAGCAATGCGCATGTCACATAGATTTATGATAGCTTCTTTGGGTCCTCCATCCATTATTCCATTGATTGCGCTTTCTTGCTTGATTGATTATAGAGATTTTTACCCCCCCCCCCCCCTCCCTCCATCAGTCTACACATCTCCTAAGACAAAGGCATATTACCACTCAAACTTTCTTGTTCATTGACCAAATCTTTAACACTACCAGTCGAGGCACACTTTTCCTGCGGTATCACAAAATCACTCAAGCGTGTATAGCATCATCAGTATTATGATGACTAATACGTTTAGAGACTTCAGAATATAATAAAGGAAATGTTTTACATCAAACAAACGCAAAATGCACATCATAGACCCTCATTCGCTTGTCATCTAGGTGACAGCCATATACCAACACTTCAAGTATCTAGTTTTATCTACCCTTTTCCACCATACGCACTTTGGCAAAAACAGCAGAGAATACAGATGTGTCATCAAAAGTGAGACAGAAATGCTGATTTTGGGGTGGGTAAAATTTGATATAGAACACTCACTTGGCAAACAACTCATCTTACATTGATTTGTCACTGCACTCAGCTTGGTTGTATTTTGCTTTCCATTCATCGGAAATAGATGATCCTCTAAAAATTACACCGTCATACACTTTTCTAGAATTCCTGTTATCTTTTGGAAGCCATATGCAGACTTCAGCCTAAGCAATAATCTTTTGTATTGACAGTCTCTTCATAGTAGCTTGCGTAATTTCATAGCGGTGTCATTTTCTTTTGTGAGATTTCATGTATCGCTTAGCAGTAGATTTGAACTTTTAACTATACTGGTCAGGCAATCAATTTTTGAATCTATGTTGCCTTTTAAAATAATATGCTAAAAGAAATTATTTCAACCACCAAAGTGACTTTTTTTGCTTTTAACTCCTGCATCTTGCATAACAGTAGGTGCAACAAGTTTATTCAATTAACTGAAAGGTCCTAAAGATGCTAACTGTTGAGAGCCGTCAATGGTCTGCATTATACTGATTGTGTGTTGGAGCTTTCAATGATAATTTACCGGAAATTTTTTTTTAATCAGGATGTGAGTTATAAATAGATTGACCCAGTTTACCTAGAAGAAACTTACTGCTAGTGAACTGGTTTTTAACTTGAGACAATAAGACCTCCGCCTTGTCACGACAGCAAGACTGCTTCATTCGGGTTTGCTTCCCTAGATGCACACAAATTGATCACCTTTATCGTCAGCTATACCATTTGCAAAAAGAAAAACACCTAAACTTTTAAAAATTAAGTCAATAATTCTTGGTGTCACTTTCTCTCCCTCTCTCCCTCCCTCTCTCCCTCCCTCCCTCCCTCCCTACGTCCCTCCGTCCCTCCCCCTCCCTCCCCCTCCCTCCCTCTCCCCTTCCTCTCTCCCTCCCCCTCCCCCTCGCCCCCTCTCCCCCTCCCCCTCTCCCCTCCCCCTCTCCCCTCCCCCCTCCCCAAACCCACTCTCCCCACCAAACGCCCTCTCCCCCCAAACCCCCCTCCCCCCTCCCCCCCAAACCCAATCTCCCACTAAACCCAATCTCCCCCCATACCCCCTCTCCCCCCCAAACCCCCTCTCCCCCCAAACCCCCTCTCCCCCCAAACCCCCTCTCCCCCAGAAACCCCTCTCCCCCAAGCCCCCTCTCCCCCCAAACCTCCTCGCCCCCCCCCAAACCCCCTCTCCCCCCAAACCCCCTCTCCCCCAAACCCCCTCTTCTCCCCCAGCCCCCTCTCCCCCTAACTTCCTTTCCCCTCAAAGCCTCTCTCCCCCCCAAGCCCCCCTCTCCCCCAAACCCCCTCCACCCAAACCCCATCCCCCCAACCCATCC
>OX183131.1:43787812-43809308 GCA_945261195.1 Cryptosula pallasiana | reverse complement strand
CCGGTCCACCTTCCCCCCTCCCCCCGTCCACCCTCCCCCCTTCCCCACCCCCATTTAAACATGAAACGTGGCCGAGGATACTGGGTGGCTTGATTTACCAAATTTTTAACAGTATATTATTATCTGCACTGTCCAACTATCACAATAAGCTGTGACAAACCCAATTTGAATACCCCTAATCAGACTATTAGGCACACAGCAAATATAAATTAAAAATTTCAAGTGGTCTATGGTGTTAACAGTTTGCCTGTAACATATTGAACTGAATGGTGTGAGAAATCAACCTGTAAATGCCATTTAAATAAACCGCAAAAATTTGGGCAATGAAGATTATATAGAAACTGGGCGGCGGTTTCCGGTTTCCAGTTGCGACAAAATGGCCACGAGTTACATGAGCCATATTGAAATTCCAACTTTGTATATTAAATCACTCCGATTTCGGCCATTCATCACAGGTTTGCACGGCATAAGATTTTATCGAACAGCATCCCTCTTACTAGGTGCCTGCTGGCACGAGATTTAGATGTGAAGTGAGAGATTCTAAATAGGTCTGCCCCACATCTTTGGTGCCACCAGGGCACTGATATTGTTCACTTAGTCGAAGTTTTAGCCGACGCATTATTTAATGAGCTCAATTGGGAGAAAGAAAAAAATTATTATGCCAATAACGAATGTGTATAATTAGTTTTACCAGTGTAATTAAGTTAGTATGAATTCCACTTTCGGGTTTTTACAACAAGATGAACAGTAAGTTATGTATAAAATGGCTGTTTGTTTTACTTCTAGGAGTTTCACAGACTTCTATTTTGAGCGAAATGAGCTTCACTTCACGTCATCTTTCTGGAATTTTTCGCAAGGTGAGTATTAATGTCCTCAGAATGCTAATGTTCAAAAATATTGTGGGAGGTTTGCATGGTGATTAAGTGGTGTCATACTCCCTCCCCACCCTCACCCACCCTTATAACCCCCTTACACCCCTTGTACCCTCTGGTAACGGTGTTAATGTACCGCCACAACTCTTCCCCCCTCGTTAGCTACCTAAAACCTCCCTGAAAAGGGATACAGGGTGCCCTGGTCTATACCGGGTACCCCGGGCCTGTATCCCCCTTATATGAACATATAGTAGCTACCTCGAGTTTACGCCGGGCCTACCCCGGGTCAGGACCCCGACTTTGTATCCAAAAAGGGTGATTCACAAAGCCTGGGCCCCTAAGACGCAGAGGACCTTGACAGAACAGAGACTGGAGCTTTCCCTCTCCTAGGAGCCAAGACTAGGAAGCAGTGCTTCCAAATAAGGAGTGGAAAGTTTTCACCACCAGAAAAGAGCGGGAAGCAGTGCCCAGGGCCACTTTACCATGTGCTATTGATCTAATTGGCTTGTTGTGTTGTTATAGTTTGTATCGCATTCTATTACTGGTGCATTATTTGTAATATGTTTTATCATTTGCTGTACCTAATAAGGTATCGGAATAGCCTCTTATCTCCTATAAAAGGAGCTGCTGCACATTGAGAGTTCAGTTGTTGAATGGAAAGTATTAAATACCCCTTGTGTATCAAATAAAGTATCTGTTTGATAAAACTTCTAGCAGTGTGTTTGGGTCGTGGACCCCGTGCAGTTTGTTAACGTCTATTCATGATAGACCCCGAAGTGTGAGGAGAGAAAGAGGAGAGCATTCCGTTGTGTAGTGATAGAGGACAGAAATCTATTACAATATGGCATGGCTAAAAACCTACTGGCATGATGTTTCAGATTACGCTCTACTTATGCTTCTTCAGTATCCTAAGAATGCTAAAGAAAGCGAAATAGTTATTTGAAAACCAAATTACTAGTTGCAATATTTTTGAAACTCGCTTTGTTTCTTTTTAACTGTTGGTTGTCTTGCCATAATAGTTTGTAACCTCAGTAAGCCGTTGACAAATTTGTTTTTTTTCGCCTTAAACTTCAATATTCCATTTTACTAGTGCATTGTACATTCACAAAGAATGACATACTGTCTTTTGGGTGACATTATAGTGGTGTGTAAATTTGTCTTCAAGTTCAGTTTCATAAACTGATTCTTATTGGTGCGAGAAGATGCTCAGGTATTATCAATTTTTTTGAGGTATTTTCATTGTCGTTTGTAGTTTTTTTGACTCCGCTTTCCACTATATATTAAGTCAATCAGTCTTTGACTAATTGCATTTGCAAAGAACAAGCAAATTGAGGGTTCCTCAAAACATCTCTTCGATCATTGTAAACTTATGCCTATCTGATATTAGTTTTTAACTTTTTTACCAACAATCACCAATGATCAACAGCCTTTCCTTGACCAGATACAAGTTCTATGCTTCAGTTTTTTACATGGACTCAGAATCATTATCAATTCCTATTATTGAACATGTATTTTTTCATTATAACTAAAAAAAAAACTACGGTGTCGATTTGAAATCAAGCAAAAAACTATAATTTTAGATAAAAAAAAAACTCTTTTCAGCTCTTCGATTACTGTAGTTATTTCTTAGGCACACTATTTAACTCAGTAATAGCTGTAGATGAATGTTTATTGTTAACAACTCTTTGAGTAAAAAATAGTTTATAGCTAAACGTTATAACAAATGATGCTTACCGGCAAGATGCACAAAATTCAAAAGGTCGGAAATGCTTCCAGACATATTGATCAAACTCATAAATAAGATAACGCTTGATTTATAAGTGCAAGCTCGCCTAGTTGGCCTACATATCACTTTTAATTAACAGCGTCTGTTAATACTTCTTTATTGCTTAGGGGTAAATTCTGTGACTCACTCTGGACAAGGTTCAGGTTTGCTGAAAACATGAGTATTTTCTTTTTATTTAGTTTTTTATGTTACATAGTTTGTTATGGAAGTCAGGATGAACAACGGTAATCAGTAATTTTCAATGCTCTTTGCCACTGATAATTTAATAATTGAGTAGGGTGAGGCCAATTCTGTTTGCAGAAAAAAAAATCAACCATCTAAAAGTACCACCTTGTTTACTTGAAGAAGTAACCCCAAGGTATAATTGATACCTTGAAAAATTAAAACAACTTTTGCTCTGTTATGCAGCAATAATGTGGGAGATTTGTGTAAAACCAGTGACCCCAGCCCCTTCCCTTCCCCCTCAACCCCCTACCCTGCACCCCTTGTCACCCCTGAAAGAGTGCAAAAGAACCCCTTCCCTTTGATTAGAAGTATCCCTAAAATGGTACCAGTTAAATAACTCATTTATCCATCATGCATGATCAAGTGTACATGCTATACCGAGATACTCTGTCATAAATGGCCACTATACCGAGCTACTCTGTCATAAATGGCCACTAATGGACTAACCTGAGCGAAAACTAAACATAGGAGCCTGATGAAGCCACACAGGAGATGAGGGCATTGGAGTGGAACCCAAGGTAAAGGAGGAGGAGTCCCTGGATCTAGTGAACAATGTGCCATGTATGCACTACTCCTATTGATTACCCTCGTGTACATTTTTGTATTGGTTGTAATGATCTGCTATTACGTTGTAATAACCTGTTAGATTGGTTTACCCTAATAAGGGAGTGTGCCTTCCAGATCTCTTCCTATAAAACGAATTGCTGGAGATCAGGGAGGCAGAAGTTATTGTGGATTGCTGAGAAGTGTTGCGGATGGATTATAGTATTAGTGGATTTGTTAGCACACTTATATCTTGCTAAACAGAATGTGCATAATAAATTATTGTTAACAAGGAATCGTTTATCATTGTCTGGACATTAGCTATTGCAATCAGGAGTACATGGAGGCCGTTGTGTCGGTGGTGTAAACGCAAAAACACTACAATAATCCGTAGATCATTTTAAAAAAAGTGGTTCGCTAATGTATTTCAATGTATAGAGATGCAAACTAATACAAGGATACAACACCGATCTTCAGTCTAAAGACAGGCAAAGAGCAAAAGCTGATTGATCAAACTATAAGCACTATATGTGGTTTTGCATTCTGTATACATTTTTTTCATGTACTGCTGAAACTTCAAGGTTCATTTGTTTTTTCTTCTTTTTTTACCGCATCAAAGTTTTTTCTCTATGGAATCACAAAAATTAAGGAGATTTTTCATTCTGTGTCCATAAAATAATTAATTCTCAAAAATAAATTGATCTGTAAACAAAGTTTTTATGTTATTCAGCGGGAGGTCATGCCGATGAAGTTGATGTCTTAGTTTGTATTTATTTCAAACTTCTTATTTGTAGAAATTTAACTGTTTGGCATCAGTGTACATGTAGTTGCTGTAAATAAAGAATGGTAGAACTTATCCAATCACATCATCAAATCAATTTTCATAACACCTTGAATAACTCTCAAGTTATCGCACACGCTTTAATTTTGGTTGGGTTTGAATGTAGCAGCATACAATTTTGAAAAACATGCTAAAGTTAGAAAAATGGCTGATAGTTCAACAATGAAAAATAAAAAGCCAAATAAAAGTTTTGAACATATAACTATTTTTAAAACTGAGAGAGTTTAATGCTTTTTTCCAACAAATGGCTTTGCTTTAGTACCTGTTTCTGGATTGAACTGTTTGGAAAGTTTTACAGCGCCATAAAATTACCTCACTTCTGTTTAGTATTCCGCTTATAAACAAATTGAATACGCTTCTATTCCCACTGCTCTAATGTGATTTAACGTTTCCTTTTCAATGTACGAGTAAACTCGCATGAGTTTTCATCTTTTCAAGTCCCTTTGATAACAGTTCTCGGAACAATTTTTCGGACTCTTTCCTAGACCTACAGTAATAGTTTTTACACCATTGTGTAGAAAAAAGTTCCCCCAATTTTTAGTTTTAATTTTAGGAAATTTTGACAGTCTAAACGAAAACAGCAACATGACAATGGCGCCGTGTTCCGCTTTAAAGAAAAAATAATTTTTTCATGCTGAACTATTTTCAAATAATTTTTTGGCAAAGAGCCTCCACAGATAAGTTTTTTCTGATACATAACTAGGTTATGTTTATTTGAGCATACTTGAATTATTTATAACCGGAAATGAGAGTAAATAAACTATAAATTAATCATTTAGATAATGACGATAAGTGTAACTAGTCTTTTTTTACCTCTTTCCAGCTTTCCCTTCGAAGTTATTTGTTATCATGGTTCTTTATATCAAAACATAGCACTAAAAATTCCCCATTCGTTGGTGTAAGAATTATGGCTGTATATTAATTATTAAAAAAACTTGATCCAATTCTTTAGAAAATCTTCCGGGATTTTCTAAATACAATCGCCAATTTTCATTGTCTTGAAAAGTACGTACCTATTTCAAAATTGAATTGTATTTCCATCCGTGGCTTTAGATTTTTCATTTTGAGCCTTACCTTTGGGGATTTTTTTTAATGTTTAGCTGCCAATTTTTAAAAAGTGTAAAAAAAGTGGCTTGATAAAAAATCATTTTTCCTATTCACCAGCACAGAATTGGCTTTAACTGAAAATTTACCTACAGAATAGGTCTTGGCGAACCCTATGAAGTTCTTTTTAACTCCATGACATCAACAGTTGATTTTAAAGTATTTATTAAAAACTAAGAATCTTTCTCCAAAGCACCTGAGACCATGGTATTCACTCAAGCATAAAGCGGCCAATAATGTAAATGGTAAAATGAGATGAAGATAGACTACTTTTTTGTGATCACACAACAGGTGCTTGTAGTAAATTCGTATATACTAGCTATGAGAGGTGATAGAACTTACTGTACATCTTTCTTTGATTACATAAAACAATGAAATATTTTTCCTATTGTTTGACAGCACCAGTTCAAGCATAAAATGCTTGCAGAGATATTTACCAAAAATTTGGAGATTTAATGACATAATTTGCTAATCATGCTACAAAACAGAACACCAGAGAGCTAAAAAAGTGCTTGTACGCCTATACTTTTAGGCTGGTTATTTAACATTAATTTATTTAAAATCAAGACAGGCACATGGAATTCACAAACAAAAGGTGACTGATTCTTATTAGCCATATTGACAACAACTTCTGAACCTTCTACCCGGAATTTTCTATCCAGAAAGCTACTCTCACCGCCTCTTCATTCAGTTTATAGATCTAGCGCATTCAAACTATCTTGATTGTTTGACTTGTCGGTGTCTGATAAAACCTCACACCTATACAACGAGTGGTAACCACACTTGGAAAGGTCAATTACACTAGCACATCACCAACAAATTAAAACAGTTAGAATGTTTGCACCTCTCTTTGTCAAGAGCCACTTGTGAAATAATTTTTTTACCATGTTCTAGCTTTTGTCAATTTGTTACGGTCCATAGTGTGTCCCAGTACATCATGTTGAAAAATTTGTCTTCCCACAATCTTTTCAGGTTAGGTTCACCTTTTACAAGAGAAAGTATATGAATTTCAGCAAAAGCTAATTAATACATAGAAACCTGCTTGGTGGCTTTTAATGATTAATCAATAAATATTTACATCTAAAGTGTATGCAAATGGTTACCAACAAAAAAAGTACGCTGTTTTGCAACTAATTGGCTCGACCTTGAGTGATCATGTTTTTATTGGGAATTTAAGAAATTTATACTATCACATGCCTTTAATGAATGGCCACAATTTTTCATGAAGGTTAATAATTTGTGTACCCAAACAGTTGTTTGGTTTTCTGAAAAGTAAAAATTCTCAGCGAACAATTGAATATATCAGCATGGGCGACTTATGTAATAATCATTACCTTGATTTAATTTGATTTAGCTGCTACTTATTCAGTTATTTGCATATGCGCTGCTGCTCACATCCTCTCAGATCATACTAAAGTTCAGTACCCGTAAAAATTTTAAACTTGAGATGAGATGAAAAAATGTACTTAACAACTTTTTGCTGTGACAACAAACAAGACATAGGTATTTTTTCACATTATTATGCTCAAACCTCATGTCTTCCTTAAATAATGAAACTGAAAAAGAGTGCTTTAAACACGAAAGTAATGATTAATGGCTTCTGTCAGCTTTATGCTGTGTATCCCTAGTAGATGTGTCACAAAAACATTCATTGTTCTTGAACTTTCCCCTACAGCCGTGAAATTTTTTGTTAAGTAAAGCTCATGAACCTTACATTGGTTATGTAACTAGATCAAACTACTGATCAAAAGAGTTTCAATCTCTAGATACTGATTTACAAAAGATTGCTGCATATACAACATTTTAAAACTATCCAAAAAAGGCAAAATGCCAGGGCTCAACCAGCAGTTATCATTTCACATAAACTTGATGTAACTGTGGCTGTTTTTTAATTCACCCGCAAAAAAGTATTAAAAATAAACTTTGTTGAATAACGTGATAGATATAATGTCAGCTCAATAGAGCTGCATTGGTACATACACTATGCTTTGCACAGTGATATGACCTACCTATATTCATAAAAATCTTACAATTGGTAACGATTGTTTGAAACAGTTTTTTTTGTTCATATGGTAATATATTCCTGTCTTCTATCACCGACACAACGGAATCCTCTCCTTCTCTTCTCACACTTTGGGGCTTATCAAGAATAGACTTTAGCGACTTGCAAGGAGTCCGCGACCCAGATACACTACATAGAAATTTATCAAGTAAATACTTTATTCCATAATCTATTTAGCAACACAATAAAAGGGTACTTAGCAAACTCATCAAGACTTTGCCTCTCACAGTACACAGCTGCTCCTTTTATAGGAAATACGGAGAAAGTTTGTTACCTTATTAGGAGTAGCTAATTACATAAGACGATATAAGATATTCACAAATAATACCACATAATACAAAACACAATACCAAAACGAGCCAATAAGAATGTATGCACATGGTGAAATAGCACTGGGCTATGCTTCTCGCTCTTTTTAGTGTGGTGGAATCTTTCCACTCCTTACTTGGAAGCACCACTTCCTAGTCTCTGCTCCTGGTAAGTGCGAGGCTCCGGTTTCCATTCAGTCAAAGCTTTTAGACTACTAGGGGCACAGGCTTTCTGAATCAGCCATCTTGTATACTGGGCCAGGGTCCTTACCTGCCTAGCTCTAACTGTTAGGGTCAACAGGGGAGTTGCGCCTGACGGCTTCATAAATGACCGATAGGGGTGACGGCCGGTCTTCTGTGCCTCCGCGAGATCCGTGTCAAGGGGTGGTGGATGTGGATGGGCAACGGTGATCACCCAGGGATCTGAGGGTCTGGGGGGTGCTGGCAGGGGTTGGAGGATGGGAAGGGGTTGGGGAGGGTCTGGGCCACTTCTTCTTTGGTGAAACCACCATCTCTGACTTTAATGTGGGTACATTGTTTACAGTCCGAGGGGCAACACCGGCTGAGTCCATCTGCATTCCCATGTAGATGTCCACTACGATGCTCTATGGTGAATTGGAATTTGGATAGGGTTTCTACCCTTCTGGCCACTTGATATGAAGGTTATTTTCTCTTACATAGCCAAATGATTGAGGCGTGGTCATTCCGGACTCGAAATGGCTGTCCCTAGGGGCAGGGCTTAAAGTGTTTGACCGCTTTGACCACGGCCAACAAATCCTTTTAAGTGACAATAATTGCGTTCAGGGGACTCAGTGTCTTACTATAGTATGCTATCACTCGCTCTTCGTTATTCTGGGTCTGAGATAGGATTGCTTTGACACCATCATCACTGGCATTGGTGTTTAAGATGTAAGGGCTGTTGGCATCGGGGTAGCCCAGGGCGGAATAGGAGACCAGTCCCGCCTTAAGCTATGCAAAAGCTTCTCTCTGAGGTTGCTTTTGTTCCCGTGGGACATCTTTGCAGGTGAGTTTGGTCAGGGGCTTGGCTACGGTAGAGAAACGGGGAAGGTACTGTCGGTAGTAACCGACAGTTCCGAGGGATGCTTGTAGTTGCTTGAGACAGGCAGGGGGGGGGGCAATCCCGAACTACAGCTATCTTCTCCCGGTCGATGGACACTCCACGCTCACTGACAACGTGGACAAGGTAGCAAACTTGTGATTGGAGAAGCCCACATTTGCTTGGTTTAAGTTTTAGGCCAGTCCAGCCAATGGAGATGGGTGGGGAAGTCGGGGCAGATGACAATGATGTCATCCAGGTACAGGAGGAGTGATTTCCAATGGAGGCCATGGAGTACCCATTCCATGAGCCTTTGGAAGGTGGCCAGGGCGGAGGCTAATCCAAATGGAAGGACCTTCCATTTTTACAGGCCAGACCGGGTGGAGAGGGCAGACTTGTCACTGGTATCTGCGTCCAATGGAACCTGCCGGTACCCGCTTACTATGTCTAGGGTGCTGAAGTAGCGGCTACCGGACAAAGCATCCAGGCTTTCATCTATTTGAGGCAAGGGCTATGTGTCTTGTTGTGCCCCCGCATTCAAACGCCAATAATCAATGCAGAATCGCCAAGAGCCGCCTTTTTTTTAACTAGTACCACTGAGGAACTCCAAGCGCCAGTGCTGGGCTATATCAACCCTCTCTCAAAGTAGTTTTTGGACACCTGTTCTTTGGCTTCCTGTTCTTTGTTGGGGCTTAGTCTGGGGGGTGTTGTTTGATGGGCTGAGCGCCGGGTCTCAAGGGCATACTATGCGCAACGAGGCCGGTGCGACCCATATCGTGGTTTCCTTTGCTAAACACCTTCTTGGAAAGCTGAGCAAGCTGGAAGGCTTTATTGGGGTGTGAAAGTTGTCCAGGGCCATTATGTATAGTGCCTGCAAGTGCTTGGGGGCAGGGGAGGGGAGTTTGGGGAGGGGGAGGGGGGAGGTAGGTTTGCTCTCTTCCAGTGACGACTCTACATCACTGGTCTGCACACCCGTATATCGGCCGATAACTTTTCACGCTCTCAAGTCCAGTGACTGGCTAGTCGTGTTGAGGCATCTCACTAGTAAGTGGTGTTTGGCATCAGGGGAGTTGAGATTAGTGGCGAGGGGCGGGGAATCCGGGATACTTTTTACTATGCCGAGGGGAAGGTGTGCTGGGTGGGTCACTTTACATAGCAGTGTTGCCTCTGTGTCTGGAGGATGTGAGTGTCCCTTACCACTTGGACAGTTGTGGATAGCATCATGCCATGTTGGTCAGTGCATGGGAGTTCTTGGAAATTTTTTTGAACGACTGAATGGTCAAACTTCATGTGGCAGTTGAGGTGAGAGGTGGGAGGTGAGGAAGGGTGTGCCCGGGACGGCATCTCCGTTGATCTGCCCCTGCCCCACTACGAAAGTAGCATCAGTTTTTATGTCCATAATTGAATGGGTATATACAGGGTGCAAAAGAAGAAAATATGGGATCCATCCGCCAGGATACTGTTTGTGCCACCCTCTTGTAAGGAATTTTGGATCTTAGGAGACAGCCGGTTGAACAGATGTTGTGACAACAAGTTAGTGGCGCACCCATGGTCAATGAGTACAGAAACTGGATTTCCATCTATTCGACCGTGTAAGAAATAACTTGTCTTGTAGGGGAGTTCTGGCAGGGAATAAAGGAAATCTGTTGGTTTAACAGCTGACAGCCTAGGGGCAGGGGTCGTCTCTGTCGAGGGTGGGAGGGGTGCCCGCTGGCTGGTGAGGTTGTGGGCTCTTTGAGGTGAACTCTTTTGTGGGGGGGGGGGCTGGCAGGGTGTGTGCAGCTGAACGCCCTCTGCTAGATAGGAGATCTCGTGGCTGTGATAAGTGGCATGCTGTCTCCGGGGCTGACGGGGTAGATCAACTTCCAAGGGAACAGGGGAGTAATCTAGCCGGTTGTCACTACAAGCAGGTGGAGCAGACATATAGAAGTCCGTATCTTCCATATCCTGTGGGAGCATGAATCGATTCGCAGTTGGCAAATGCCAGGGTTCCGGAGTATGCACAGGATACCACCTCTCTCTTTGGGGAGGGGGGATTTGAGTCACAGGATTATACTGCTCTAATCTCTTCAACTCTTCTCTATAGTTTCGAGGTCCCGGGGCAGTTAGGGGCCAGTCTCCTTACTTCGGGTGGCGCCCGTTTTTAGGTGGTTGGTTAGGAAGGGTGGGGGCGGCGGATGGCCAGGGGTTGACAGGATTGCTTCTCTGTAGTTGGCCGATGATGCCACATCCCCAACACTGAGAGGGCGGATGTGATGGGGGGGGGGGGGGGGGGGGGTAAGAGGAGTGGGCGACTGCCAGGGAAGGGGGGGATTGGTTGCTGCTTCAGTCTCTGCAGTTCTTCAGACTGGAGCTTGATGGCATCTGTCACACAGCTGCATATTCTTCATTCAAACAGCAAGGGTTTCTAGTGGCAAGGTGGCCACCTGGTGAAACTGACTGAGGGGGAAATTGGCGGGGGTTCCATCACTGGGATGTTGTGTTAATCCTTCTTCCTCCACTACTCTCCCTCTGGAGGGTTTGTCTTCAAGGCCTGTCTTGATTTGGAGAAATTCACTACCGGCTCCGACAGCTTCCTCGAAATTGTGAAGTTGCACTGTCAATGAGTGTCATTTTAGGCATTTGGTCAACTCTTCTGGGGGCAGGTCATTGCAGGCAAAACGAACAAACTTCTCTACTGCATTGGTGTGTTGTTGCAGTTAGGTTTTGGGGGAGTGGCGCAGCATAATTAGCTGGGCTTGTGCTTCCTTTGGGGTGAGCCCAACTCAAGCACGTAGGGCAGCGAAACTACCCTCTACATGGAGAGGGCAGCCACACTTAAGTGCCTCGTCTCTTAGCGCCTCTCTCAGGTGCAGTAAAGCGTTGGCTTGGCCCCAGTCATTGGCACCTGCTACTTCGGTGCACCGAGTAATACAATACTTGACATCGGCCGTGCCGTCGTATTTGGGGGGCTTAAAAGGGGTCTGTGCTGGTCTTCAGGAGTTAGGGGGAGAGGGTTGGACCAATCTCTGCAGAGCATCTGTGAGTTGCTTTAAAGCTATTGTGGGTTTGACTACAACGGGGTTTCTGCCGGCACTCCTTGATCTTTGGGTAGCCATATTTGCTTAACGACAAGCTATGGAGCGATCGTTTCAGCAAAGAAACCAGTATACCAGGTATCCCGGGTCGCGATAGCTCCTGGGGTAGGGGAGGGGGTGGCAGTATACAGGTTATACAGAGCATACAGGGTAGACAGGGTGATGGCTGGCACTGTATAGCTTCAGGGTAGGGATGGATGGATACAGTGAAATGGCTGGCACTGTATAACTTCGGGTTAGGGGGACTGGATACAGTGAAATGGTTGTCACTGTCTAGCTTCGGGGTACGGGGACTATATACCGTGAAATGGCTGGCACTGTATAGCTTCGGGGTAAAGATGGATGGATACAGTGAAATGGCTGGCGCTGCATAACTTCGGGACAGGAAAGGGCTGATAGAGTGAAATGGTTGTCACTGTCTAGCTTCGGGGTATGGGGACTATATACCGTGAAATGGCTGGCACTGTATAGTTTCGGGGTAGGAAGGAATGGATACAGTGAAATGGCTGGCACTGTCTCACTCCAACTTCTTTCTTCTCTCTCCATTGTGTCTTGCTGTTCAAACAAGATCTCAACGCTGCCATCGATGTAATAGATCTCTGTCCTCTATCACCGACACAATGGAATCCTCTCCTTTTCTTCTCACACTTCGGGGTCTATCCCGAATAGACTTTAACAACTTGCACGGGGTCCACGACACAGACACACTACACAGAGATTTATCAAGTAATTACGTTATTCCATAATCTATCTAGCAACACAATAAAAGGGTACTTAGCAAATTTGTCAAGACTTCCGCCTCTCACGGTACACAGCTGCTCCTTTTATAGGTAATAAGGGAGAAAACTCGTTACCGTATTAGGAGTAACCAATAACCTAAGACGATATGAGACATTCACAAATAATAAGACATAATACAAAACATAATAACAAAACGAGCCAATAAGAATATATGCACATGGTGAAATAGCACTGGGCTATGCTTCCCGCTCTTTTTGGTGTTGTGGAATCTTTTCACTCCTTATTTGGAAGCACCACTTCTTAGTCTCTGCTCTTGGTAAGTGCGAGGCTCCGGTCTCCATTCAGTCAAAGCTTTCTGACTCCTAGGGCCACAGGCTTTCTAAATCAGTAATCTTGTCTACTGGGCCAGGGTCGTGATCTGGGGTAGTTATTACATGTTTGTATAGAATGATACTGGGTTGATACAGGCCCGGGTACCGGGTATCCCTTTTCAGGGAATTAAGGCACCTACCGGGGGGCGGGGGATGGTGGGGGCGAGAGTTCTGGCGATACCACAAGCTCTGCTACTGAGGGTACAAGGGGTTTAGGGTGGAGGTGGGCCGACATGACTCAACAACTATACAAATCTCCAAGAATATTGTGCTAAATTTGAGTCACTTATTTCCGACGCACCGGAATCCACTCCTATCTACTAGCAACAGACTCGTGGTCCACAATCCAGACAAACTACTCCGAGTTTAAGCAAATAACACACTTTATTGCTCCATTATTCAATATAATAAGTTATGATACAAAATCCACAAGCTTCAGTCTCTCCTCCTGTACAGCAACTCCTTTTGTAGGAAAAGACAGGAACCCTCACCCCCTTATTAGGGGTGAGCCAATAATACAATACAATACAAAAAATTCATGAATAGAAAGAAGTGATACAAAGTATAACAAAAAAGTTAGCCAATAAGAAAGGTATGCACATGATAAATAGCACTGGGTAGTTTCCCTGCTCTTTTGAGTGTAGTGGAAACTTTGCATTCCTTGTATGGTCCTTACGTCCTTGGTCTCTGCTCCCAGCACTTGCAACTTTTCTAACAATCTCCAAGGGGTAAGCAGGCAGCTACTAGGGTCCCAGGCTTTTCAACTCAGCCATCTTTCTTGGCAGGTCCGAGGTATTGATCAGGAGTACCCGGGGTAGGTTCTTGATATACTCTATAGGCTGGGTACAGGGCCTATATACTGTACAAGTATAGCCAGTATACTTAAATCTGAGGAAATAGGTGAATTGGATGCAGGAACAGGCTTCATGTTCATTTCAAGGCCATTAATACCTGTAGGGGGAGGGGCGCTGGTAGTTTCTAGGGTGTGGGAGGGGCGGGGGGTATCTACATATCACACAACTCTCACACAAAATTTGTTTAAAAGTTAACAGAGAAAAATTTCTCACTCCACAATTGAAAGTGAGTAATAAATAAAGCTGCTGCCCCAAAAAAGGTGCGGCCCCAAAAAAACGCATTTGGAAATAGTCTATGAAAACTGAATTTGGTCAATGTTGGAATAGAGTGGGGCAAAATTGTGCCTAAAATTTCAAACTTATGGTGAAAGTTGTTTTTAATATTTTGTTTGTCTAGAAACCTCTGTAGAGTAATTTGCCCTGATATCTAGGAGAACTGCTGTATTTTGACAGTTTCACCGAAACATAAAACATTGCATAATGAATGCATAACCTCATAACCAAAGCTACTATGAGTTTTAAAGTGGGATATCAGAAGGATATCACATGATTACATACCACAGGCTTTGCATCCAGGCTTCGCACGCAGGCTTCAAACGGAAGCTTCAAACGGAGGATTCGCACGCAGGCTTTGCACGCAGGCTTTGCACGCAGGCTTTGCACGCAGGCTTTGCACACAGGTTTTGTAGACAGGAACACACTAGTTGCACATTTTCTTTGAGATTTTCATAATAACGAATACAAAAAATCCCATTCTTTTTGCGTAGCACCATGCAAACATTTCACTTATTGCACAAAATTATTATAAATAGGGCAATTTCTGCAATACCTAGACAGAGTTATATTACACTATTGCTATTGCGCATTCATCTGTTTGAGAAGAGAGGTCAGTTTCTTGCACATTAGTATGGTTGGTGTAGAGCAATGGAGAGAGCAATGTGTCTCATGGAACAAATTTTGAAATCCTGCAAATGAAGTATAATTATGTTCAAAGATTCAAATATGTTAGCACACCCATCCGCCTATAGATTAATGATCAGTGCGGAAAAAACTTTAAAAATTTTTTTGCTGCCCCGACAGCAAATTTGGTAAAAATTATGACCAGCTACAGAATGATTGAAACACGAGCTGGGGAACAGTAAGAACTTCAAGTTTTTTCTCTGGACAAATTGGGCATCCTCAAACCAACTGGCAAGTCAACATGATCTTACAAACAATCTTTCATAAGAACTCCATAATACTAGTCTCTCTTGATTTCCCTAACCTCGCCTTCGAACTTTTTATGTTATCTCCACTTGCAACGCAGGGTATTTCTGCTAGTTATTACATAAACAAAAGTTTTGCGTCAGTCTAAAACTTTTCACAAAAGGGGTTAATGTTCTCAAAGGTAGAGGCATGAAATTGACAAAATTTGGAAATTTTGACCTATATAATATGAAAATATAAAAGTGTTAGGATCTGTTAGCAGGGCGGAGAACTTCTTTTCATTAGGAGAAATTGATGGGTAACAACTAACATCTATTTATGGTAAAGCCAGCAAGCCACCAAAAGTCTTTGCTAAATCATCTTTGCTTTACAAAAATTAGAACCCGCTCATTTTGTGATCGCTAAAATTGAACATTTGTAGCATGTTGCATGGTGTTACAGAGTGGTCAAAAAAGTTTCATTGGTGCTCCTGTAGAACAACCTTTTTACAGAAGCCATATCTGCTACTGAATATAGTTAGCCCTTTCAAGAGTTTGATGGTGTTTGTTGACATATATTTTCCGTATGCTTACTTCAGATGTCACATCAGCCGACAAATGACTGGCTCCAAATGCCATTACATTCTTCTGAAGTAACGTATAGTAATAATTACTGTATAAAATGTCTTGTAGAGAAGGCCTGCATACACTCGAGGACAAAAAAGAATATTGCAAGATTACATTGACTTTGACAAAAAAGGAATTCGAAATCTTGTGCAGACAGCTACATTACAGTGTAGGTTGAATCTACTAAATGATGTGAGAGGGGCGATAAATCCTACTTGGAACTATCTACATAATGCTGCCTTCACGAATGATGTACATACATTGAGGTTTATGTTAGATGGTTTTGCGTGCAACGAAGTCCACAAAGTATTATTGATGACAACAAATGATGGGAGTACACCTCTACATCTGTGTGCGTACAATGATAGCACAGCTGTGGCAAGGTATTTATTGAATTCGCTCTCACAAAAACAGAAAGTAAACATTCTCACAATTCAGGATAGAAGTGGAGGCACCGCTCTGCATCAAGCTGTAAAAAGAAATAAGACAGCTACATTTAAGCTTCTGCTGTCTTCAGTAACACCCGATCAATACAGACCATTATTGAACATAAAAAACCATGACGGTGAATCAGTAACTGATTTAACAGAACCAGGAGTATACTGTTTGTTTAGTGCACTGGACCAGCAAGGTACACCACATTTTGTAACATCTGTGCTTTAGAAATTTTTTTCATCTGGAAGTCTGATGCCAGCATGTATTTACACTGGAGAAAAACTAGATTACGCTGCTATTCAGAAAAATTAACTTATCATGGAAGCTTATATTTGGTTTTAAAAATCGTGTTCATTAAATTATTTTCATACTTTGTTAATTTCCTGACTTTGCTTGAAAAGATCACCATCTTCCTTGTCTGTGCACAAGACAAGTAACATAACTGTAATGTCATTGCATTGTACATTACAGTTCTGGATGTTGACAAGATGATAGAAGACCGCTTTAAAAGACTGAATGACCTAGAGAATGAAGTTAAAAGACAAGATCGATGTATGTATGAACTAGATATAAAAATATCCTCTTTTATGAAAGAAACACTTTTCAGATTTGTACACTTATCGTTTTTTGACGATGAAAATTTAGCCAGCATGGGTAATTACTCTATTATTTATTTCAGCTTCACTAGCTGATCAATTTGATAAGCAAAAATCTGGTGTAAGTTAAACGAAAGCACAAAATTGAAGCATTTTAAGGGATGTTTCTCTGGGCCAAGCTGGTTCAGATCCTGTATCATGAGGCGTCAAATTTTGTTACCTCAAAATTCATCACTTTCTGTATGCACCCTTTTGGATTTTTAAATAAACATGGCTAATGCATAAGCAAACTTAATCGATCAAACTTAAAAACTTGAAGATTTATTGCTTGTAATTATTTTTCTGTGTTTTTATGAATCAAGCTGGTTAAAAACAACAATTATTTAACAAAATTGGCCCTCACTGCCATAATTTCTGGTTTCAAAAATACTAAAATTATACAACAACTAAGTTAAAAATAATATGTAGTTGTTGTTACTGCTCATCACATCAATATTTATAGATTAAGAGAAATATAATTTTGAATTTAGAATGAATAGTAACAACAAAAATTGCTACAGACTATAAAACTACAAGAAATACGTTATTTCTCACTCTCTGAAACAGAGATGTATTTTTTTCATTTATCTGGTGGACACAAAAAAACCAACTAGAACAACAATCTTTTAGTGGATCTGCACAGTGAGGGCTCTACTTACGGTGTTAGCCTACATCTATTCAGTTTTCATTGCATACACTGGCAGCCAGCTGTTGGCTGAACAGTTATCACTGCACTTAATTGGCGGCATCCCTGACTGATGAGTCAGGCTACTAGAGTACTAGTTGTGTGCTAGTATACTCCCAGCAAATGCAAAAACTTTTTAAAACGTAAAAAAAAATGTTTAAAAAGTTTTCTTGAAAAGTTAGACAAACGTTTCCACAGGAAGTTTGAAAATGCCTTTTTTGTGGACAGTTTATTCCAGTTTCCAAGAAACGCTTGCTTGTGACCATAAACGTTTACTTCACTATATAAAAACGTTCTTCTTTTACGTATTCTTGATATTTTTTAAAAACTTTCAAAAAATTATTTATCTCGGTTTTTGCTTTAAGTTCTCATAAGCGTCTTGATAATCCCCATGTATCTGTGCCATGTATCTGTGCTCTTGCTTATCAGTTTAACAAAGCTTTCCTAAGACGTTTATTTTACTTATTCTTATGCCCATCCCAAAAATTTTATCATTGGTTGGTTTTAAACATCAATCAAACATTTTTTTTTCACGTTAATAAAACATCAATGAGTGACGTTTCATTGCTGTTTAGCACCCAAATATTACCATATCTATAACGTGTTATTCACGTTGTTTCTTTGCTTTTTAATGCTTCCCAAACAGTTCCATAAACATTTTTATCACAGTGAAAATTAACATCAGATTTATCTTTCATTGTTAGGTGTTTTAGAAATATATTTGTATACTAATATATCTCTAACTTATGGGTAAGAAGCATTACAGAAATGGCACAAAAAACCTGTTGCAAGCACAGCTTTTTATAGGAAGACAAATAATCAGGATTTTTATTTTCTGACTAGATTACAGACAGTATACAAAACATACGACTATACAGCTAATACAACTATACGACTAATAAAAGAACTATTACAGCTATACATATATAAAACATGTTGATTAAAAACCTAATAGGCAAGGTTTCCAGTTTTGGTTAAAACCCTAAAATAGAAGTGGTCATCTCCTGTGAAATTTGCACTAAGGATCATTTTCACCAATGAAATGCACATTTTGCTGTACAAGTTATAAAAAAATGAGCAAGAACTTAACATTCATTAAGCAATAATGCGGGTACACAAAACTACTTGCAATAATTTTTTCCTCAAACCAAACAATTTAAAAGCAGAAAGTCGACAATAGTGAAAATTCAACTTTTTATATCAAAAGTATAACTGGTCAAAAGTTTGCTCGAGATCTTTCTAGAAAGTTTCGCCTCAAAAGGAAACAAAATGGGCCTGACATAACTCAACGGGCAATACTGCAGGTACTGCAAGCCAGTTTTAGACTTACAAGGACAGAGGCACAGAACAAGTTAATGCATTACAGAAAGCCACTTAGAGACAACTTAGGAGAACACGCCCTCACTGTGGAACAGCTGATCTAGGCAGTGTATCAGGACCTCCCACGGAGGAATCGGACGGAACTAACGTTACAGATGTTCCAAAGTACACTGGGTCACACTTACCTACCTCGGCATTTATTGGCAATTAGACCCACCACAACGGAAGAAGCTATCCAAGCTGGCAGCGAATTCCTCCAAATTCAACAGCAACCCCCGGCACATGCAAATGTCCGGGTGGTACATGAGGACCAATTGGAAGAAGTGCCCACAGAATACACACAACGGGCCACTTGCAGAGAAATAGAAGACCCCCTGGGGAAGCTTATGGCTACCATAGCCGAGTTGAGTAAAGAAATTGCCGAACTATAAAGCAAGCCCAAGGACCCCCCGCCCGAATGGTGTTGGGGATGCCAGCAGACAGGGCACCTTCGAAGAGAGTGTAGGACGGCTCCCTGGATAAGCAACCAGGGAAACCAGTACGGCCCACGGCAGTAGGGCAACCTACTAGCTGCAATAGGGCACACAACCACAACAGAGGCCACCAACCAGACAGGACATGCCACCAGGGGAATGCTCCACCTCCACCACCCGCAGCCCTCCTGCAGGCTCCTCCCACCCGGGTTCCTCTACAGAACCGGTACGCTCCACTAGCGGGGGAAGCCAAAGAAGAAGTAGACAAGAAAGAAGCAGATGAGGAAGAAGCAGACGAGGAGGAAGAGAACCCCCAGTAAAAGCCAAGAAAAAGCGGCAACAAAAAAAAATCCAGTCAGAGAACCCTACCATCAGGAGACACAGAGCCTGAACACACGCCCATGACAGTTCACCTAAACCAAATCGAACGCCCCTGTAAGTCCAGCTATTACCTCTCTGGACAAGTACAGGAATGGGCAGTGTCATATTTAATAGACACGGGCTGCAATACAAACTTGTTATCCAAACGAGTGTTGACAACTGTATACTACAGTAAAAGGGAATCTGCAGGACTACGATTCGCATAGATTAATAGCAGACGGCACTCGGCTGCCTTTCTATGGACTGATCACTCTATCTGGACATATCCGCCAGGTCAAATATAAGGAGACCTTCATGGTCAGCCAAGTGAACAAGGACGTAATCGTGGGCATGCCCTTCCTCGCGAACCACATTTGCCAGATGGGGTTTGACAAACCCATTCTGAAGATACAGGAACAGGAGCTGACCTGCACGGACAGACACGGAAGGAATCTAATCTCAAAGGTTCAAGTGTGCCAGGACACTCACGTTCCACCCCAGGCGGAGGCCACTGTCTCCTGTCACCTAACTAACAAGGACCCCTGCCAACAAGGGAAAATAGAGAGCATTGAGGGCAGGGCTGATGCTTGCCGCCAGCATAAATGCACCAGATAGCCAAGGAAAAGTGTTGGTACTCTGCATTAACCCCTCGCAAGACACCCGGGCGAGATTATAGGAACCTACACTGGCGTAGGACATAAGGAGGTTCAACCCTTCCCCTCTGAGGCCCCGCAAACCAGACCTATACACAGAGGCCTCCCAAGCCACCTACAGTCACTGTTTCAACAGGCACGCCAAGAGTACAAGAGCACAAGAGAGGAGAGGCAGCTAAGGGCAGTACTGCTGAAATACCAAGAGGTGTTCAGCCGACACGACGGGGACATCAAAAAAACACACCTAGCCGAGCATTTCATCCCCACAGAACCTGGAACCCAGCCAATTCACTGTCCACCTCATCAATTGGGCCCAGAAAAAGAGGCAGAAGCAGAGCGCCAAGTGAAGGAACTGTTGGCGAAGGACCTGACAGAGCCCGCAGATGGGGCCTGGAGCTCACCAGTAGTGCTGGTAAGGAAAAAAGATAAATCCGGGAGATTCTGTGTAGAATTCAGAAAGCTGAACAACGTCACAAGGCAGGATGCCTATTCAATTCCTAGGATTGACGATTCGCTAGATGCACAAGCCGGGAGCAAACACTTCTCCGCCCTAGACTTGATCAATGGATACTGGCAAGTCTCCTCAGACCAAGATGCCCAAAATAAGTCGGAGTTTATCACCTGGAGCAGATTGTGGAACTGGAAAGTGTTGCCCTTCAGCCTCACTTCAGCCCCTGCCACTTTTCAGCGGTTGATGGAGAGGGTGCTCAAGGGACTACATTGGAAAATGCTGCTACTGTATCTGGATAATGTAATCATAATTGCTCCACACTTCGGCACACATCTAGAAAGATTAGAGGAGGTACTATCCCGACCGACCTTAAAGTAAAGCCATAAAAATGTGAGATATTGAGCCAACGAGTGAAGTACCTGGGGCATGTGGTGAGCGCAGAAGGAGTGGCCACGTACCCGGACAAAGTGGCAGCAGTAGAGAGATGGCAGGAACCCAAGGATGTCCGTGCCCTACAAGCCTTCCTAGGCACCGCCAGATACTCTTGGCAGTACCTCCCGGACTACGCTACCACAGCAAAACCCCTGAAAGTTCTTATGGGAAAGGCATCCCCTGGAAGTTGAGCGAGGACAGAGCAACAGGCATTTGACCAGCTTACAGCCGGACTGAGCCAAGCACCAGCTTTGGGCTACCCGAACCCGACATTCCAATACATATTAGACACAGACGCCTGTGCTGTGGGCCTGGGGGCCGTACTCTCACAGGAACAGGAAGGAAAGGAATGTGTAATAGCCTATTACAGCAAGACCCTGTTCCTTGGCCGAGCAAAATT
>OX183131.1:43741771-43787612 GCA_945261195.1 Cryptosula pallasiana | reverse complement strand
GGGGGACCTCCAGTAATAAATATTACTACCACGAGCGAGGAGACAAATCCACCAGAAAATGCCATAGAAACAAACACAAGCCATCGAGACAACCAAAGCAATGCCCACTACCCGATACGTCACACCACGTGGGCAACAAAAATAATAGAGAGAGAAAAAACATTAGCCAATGACAACGCTCGCAACAAAAATTACCGCGAGGAAAACAAATTACGATCGTTTTCTCCAACATCGCCACACCACAAAACAACGGACTTCTAGGACATTATCGAGGCAATTAAAATATTCTAGAGAGAGAGATGGCTGCTAAAAAGGATTGATATTCATCAGTAAAAGAAGATGCCGGCATTGCCAGAGAAGTGCTAGGAAAGCCAAAGGTGGAAAGGCAGAGCCGAAGTAGAGTGTCAAGGAAAAAAATGATAGCAACAGCCCCTACAGTAAGAGTTAACAGAATAGAAATACGAGAGCCAGGAGCAGCATGATGTAGAGTAAGGAACAGTTAGTTGCTCATCCTCCCCAGACCACAAAACCAGCGGAAGTATGGCTGTCGGATGCCACACGACAGGATATCAAGCAAGCAGCAAAGCAAATCACAGACAAGGACGACTGGGAGTGTACCCTCTGTCAATTGCAGCTACCATGAAAACGTATTGTGAACCACACCAGACAGCGCTACGTTTTTTATTTCTGCAGATGTGGTAAGAAAAGCAGCTCACATGACACGGTCCTCAAACACATTCGCCAACACAACGGAGACCTCATACACGGAGGAGACTCTCGCCCTATGTTCGAAGTGGATGCTGCATCTTACGGAGAGTTTTGCAAATACATAAAGTGGAGCCAACCTGCAGCGTTCGACACACCCACCCCCATTAGGGACCAGACAGACTACACTTCCACTAAAGGCAGTATCAACAGATGGTTAGGTCGAGATCGGATAAACCGCCAAAGGAAGTGGTAAGGCTGGAGTCGAGAAAAATATCTCCTGTTAAAGCCAGCAAGAACGAATTGGAAAGGAAGGCAGCTGGGCCAGGAGCAGTTACCTGAGGATGCATCCTGCGATAGGGTGACCGAGCACAGATCGCTTGTGGAAGACATTGGAAAGAATGAGGTGAAGAAGAGGCCAGAAACAGATCAGAATAAGATTGATGAAGACAGACGTGAGGAAAAATACAGAAAGATAAAGAGGCACGAGGAAGAACTATATCAGGTTACTAGAGAAGCTTATCGCCAGTAGTAATATATGAGCAGATCTCCCTACCAAGTGTTTTTTTGTGGGGTCATAATCTGGGGTGATGCAATGGGTTACGGCGTTGAATGAATTCGCCGAGTTTATATTGTGTTTTATTTGAGGGGTACTTGAGTGGCATTTGAGTGGCATTTAAGTGGCATTCGAGTTTTGATTATTATTTTACTTAATTTGAACTTATATGGTATATACATTTTGAATGTATGGCATTTAAGTTTTGATAATTTCTTTTCATAACTCGAGCTCATATAGCATCTTGAGAGAGAGGAGAGAGGAGATGTATCTACCTTGAATAAATTCATTGATTAAAAGCGAATCAATGTATGACTATATACATTTATTACATAATAAGTAGGGGCAAAATCTCCTCATATAATATAGCTAGATACATAATTCGAACTCATATATACATTGAATGCTATAAAATAGATCGGATGATAAAGTTAAATATTCATCTATTCTTTATCGATATTTATAAGGATGATGAAAGATTTTTTGTATTTTATATACATATATATATAGTTATAGTAACTGTGGTAAAAGAAGTCTATTATGAAGGTTTTTATTTAAGCCAAAGTAGGCTCGGTAGATACTCCATCAGAACACACTCGTCTTTTAGCATAAAAATATGTGAGACCTCGTTTTATTTGGTTGTATGTCAACATTTTTTGATCCTTTACTACAAATCCTCGATTTTTACCCATAAACGACTTTTTTGTGTTCAATACATTTAGATAACTGTCTTTGTTCAATTGATTAATTCGTTTGTTCAAACCTTTTGAGCTAAACTTGTTTCCTTTTTCTCCCCAGCAGTAATAGGATTTAGAGTTAAGTGCAACAATTCCATCTCCGGTAAATTCCTCTTTAAACAGCCCAGGTGTTCTTTTTCCGTGTTTTAGTACTTTTTCACAACACTCTTGCGTGCTCCATTCTAAACCCATTGTTTTGGTTCTTAAAAACTCATCCCTATGTTTGTCACAGTATGGGCGTGGAAACCAATCACCATATTCATTGTAAAACTCTTTTTTCATACTTGGTTTTACCAGTGTTTCTAATGTTCCGCTCAACGCCATGTATGCGCTATCTGTATCCATTTCAACATATTGGAAATCACTTCTGTCAATATATCTATAAATAAAAAGTTTGTTTCGATTTCAATTATTTGGAAGTTTTACTTACTTACACATAATAATGGTAGGGAATTAGGTTTTACTTACTTATCCATAAAGTCGTAGTAAAACTGTAGCATTCTCAGTTTAGCATACTGTAGCACGGAGAAACCCAAGTGTACTGGAACATTCATAGTTAGCTGAAATGGTGGTGATACTGATTAGCAAAGTAAACTTGTGGAATATAAATTTTGAATTGCAAAATAATTGTTTTAAAACTTACTAGCTGTTTACAGGTTACGATTTCATAAAAATCATCTGCTATCTCTTCCATGGAGATAAATTTGTTTCCTCTGATACGAAATGAAGCTTTTCTGGCACCTTCGATGAACTTGATGGTGGTATGTTTTTCTTTATCAGTGATTGTTTTTCCATAAGCAGCATTTCCTACCAACTTGCTAGTAGTAGCGAGTAATTCTTGACTAGGGTCTACATCTCCCATTCTCCTAGCCTCTGAAACCGATGTTCCAAAAGCTTCAAAAGCTTTTCTAGGAATATATTATATTAGCTGATAAACTTTGGTGACTTTCAATCCTTGTTTCAAGTACCATTTTAACAAAGGACTCATTAGCAATATCTTATCTCCGTACATACTTCCAACTAATGAGCGTTGAGGAGTCTTTAAAAACCCTTCGGCTTCAGCAAAGACTTTCATTTCATCGCTCAAGTGTTCTCTGGTTAACATCGTATTTTTAAAAATCGGAGGCATTTCGGAGAACTTTTCTTCCTCTTCCTCAGGAACTTCGATGTCACATTCAACAAATCCGAAGAATTCTTCTGATTGAACTCTCTCCAACACTTCTTCTTGATTCAGCTTTTTTTCAAGTATTTTAGGGTAGAAAGAATTGTAAAACGTGTTGACAAATTTTTGTAAATTTGTATGAGTTTTTACACGATTCATCCAGTCACACTCCCAAATCGAGATTACAGTGTAACCTAATGCTCGAAGATATTCTTCATTTTCCATCGTAGTTTTAAACAGATTTGCTTTTGATTTTCTTCCACTAGCTTGAAGCTCTTGCTCTTTAGCGTTGTTATAAGAGCAGTCGTGCCCATGCCAAAAACATCCGTGGAATTGAAAGACATGGCGATTTTCAACACAGAATCCATCAACTGGTAATCCTCGCTGTCCGAGAGTAACTTCTCCTCCATTGAGCTGATGTCTGATATTGATTTTTTTTGAGAACATTTGGAACTGTAACCAGCTATGAGCTATCTTGCTAAATTTTACTGGTTCAGCGACAAAGGAGTTTTCGATTTTTCTTCTTCGAGGATAGCCGGTAGGCATTGATTGCATCATACACCATAAATAGAGCGCATTTGCATCAACTCCATAGATTCTATCACAAACCTTTGCTTCTTTTCCCAACCAATGTTCTCTAATTTTAGTTATACCTTTTTCGTGATATCTATGCATCACTAGACTTGGCCCACCAACTATGTTTTTCTTTATTAGAGGATAAAGTTCTGCATTGCAGTTGTCAAGCAGACAAATTGGGAGAGTCTGTCGAAACGAGTTACCAAGTTCATGGAAATCCAAGTGTGTAGAGAGGTATGGAGGAGGTGGTTGAGGAGCTTTGTTGAACATCCATCGAATCGCTAATCCTGGTAAAGATATACCGTCTTTTAACATATCAATCCCATGCTCTCTGTAGATCGATCTTTGTCTTTCCAACGCTTGAACAAACGGTTTTACATCCAAGTTGTTGTACCATTTTAAAAAATCCCTCATTGTCTTCATGTCATTATTTTTCCATGCTTCTTGACAAATTATGTACTCTTCTTCACTGATATTCTTTTGTTTTAAAGAACTGTAAAAAGCTTCTCTTGGTGGTAGATGTTCTTGATTAAGTTGTTCCAAGTCTTTCATCCATTCATAAGGAAAAAATCCTTTTCCGGCTTCACATTTGTATGCTTTGAGATACATTTCATAGCTATATCCAGGAGCGATGAAGTTTGTACAATCTAAAAACAAAAAAGATCCTATTCCGATAACAGGCATCTTGGTTCCTTTTTTTATAACAAAATCAAAATCTGTGTCGGAGACATCTTTCATTTTTTGAAGCAGTTTTCCTTTCATCACATTGACATCATAAGTCTGTGAATTGAAACCTAGAATAGGGAGTTTTTTCATATAGCTGTACAAATCATCCAGAACTTTTTCAGCTCCTGTTCTACGTCTGAAACGATTTTTTTCAAAATCACTACGAAACTTTTCTTCAGCTTCTTCCAGTCGTTGTAATTCACCTTTTATCTGTTTTATGATTCGCGAAAATTGTTTTTCCAATCGGCTATATGATTCTTCACTAATATCATCCAAGTATTCAATGAACCTTCCAACGCATTCATCATCATCCCCTTTGTTGACAATACAACACGGGTTGTTGAAGCCTGGTACGTTTGAACAAATTGAAATACTTAAAAGTTTATGCTCATTCGTGTAAATGGTTGTGTCTGTATCTCGATCTTTTTCGCAATTAGGTAACAAACACTCTATGTCAAATGTTGCAAAAAACGGATAGTATCTCAAGGAATCATCTGACCCGATATCTATCCCGAATTGAACCTTCAGTTTGTCGAATATTGTAGCAGTAGGACTGTATTGCCCTCCAGAAAACTGCATAGTTGTTGCCTCTGAGATTGAACATCTGTGTCTTTTCAGATTCCCCAATCTGTCATAACAAGTAGAACAGGTTGGACATCTGTAGGCTTTGACATATCCTTCCAAGTTTGTAATAAGACTGAAGTGATTGATATAAATATCCAAATATAGATTCTCCTTATAACTGGAGTTTGAATTCCAAATAACTGTTGAAGTCATATCATCATTTAACAAAAACACTGTTATCTTCAGTTGAAATGCTCGCTCCAAAAGCAATAAATCAGCTTCTGTCACTCCTTTCCCATCACACCTCTTACCACTATCACCATAGATGAAACTATGATATTGTTGTTGGTACTCCTTCACCTCCTTAATTATCGGATCTTTTGCAATTCCACCGTTTTTTTGTAGTTCTTTGTGTAATGCTAGACATCTAAAAAAACAAAGATTGTCGGTAATTCGTTTTCCTTTTGTGTTTTTTAACATGGTTCGTATGTGTCTGTTGTTAATGAGGTGAGAGGGTAAATGCTCTGGTGGTGATCCAACTTTTCCCATTCCGAGTAGTTTGTAGAAATAAAACGAAATGTTTGTGATTAACATCAATCTCCAAGTCGTATTTGGTCTCCGTCTCAAGCTATTTGTACGATGATCAGTCTCCATAACATCGACAAAGAAGTCATCAAGATCTCCTTCAGTTTCAATCAGTTTAGCTTTTGGATATACAGTAGCATTGTTTGATGATGAGTGAAAGTATCGGAGTTCACCATCATTTTTATTTTCTAGTATACAACCTACGCTACAGTTGACTTTTGCTCTCGAGCTCAATTGTCTCCAAACTTTTTTTAGCAATTCTAACACTCTTGAATCATGATAGTCATTTTGGTAGGTATCAGCTTGGTCTCTTGGAATCCCATCCCAAAGTCTTACATTTAAAAGTTCTATGACTTTTCCAGCTCTATGTTTCGTTTTCATAGCTCCCCAATATCTAGCTATCAAATCATCCCATTCTTCATCTTGAAAAGTTGGAGCTGTGCTATCATCAACAATACCTAGGGTTGATGCTCGGGTAGGTCTTTCAAAATTTAAATCTTCCATTTCTTCTTCTTCTTGTTCTTCCTCTTGTGCTTCTTCCTCTTCTTCTTCTTCTTCTTCTTCATTTTCTATCATTGGATCATTCTCATTTTGTTCAACTATCTCCTCCACAACCGGCTCTACATCTTGAGCTATTATGCTAGTCTTTGGTGGTGAAGGCTCAGCACCAAATCCTATTTGATTGATTGTTTCATCAGGTAAACGAAAACAAATGAGATTTTCTTCTAACCATTTCCAATTAGGGGAAATTTCAGGGTTTTTTTCTTCTACATTCTCCTCCCGATAATTTAAACTTTGTCTTCAATAGAAATGTTAAGACATAATAGTTGTTCTATAAAACATTCACATACATTTTGTATGAAATGTAACAGAAGAAAAAATGACTTAAACACCATTATCAATTAATTTTTAAAATGGAATTAGGAAAAAAGGCTCAAACATTATTATTAGGTAGGTTTTTAAAAACTTATTGTTTACTATGACATGAATTCCCAGCACCCTCTTTTACATTAATTCTCTGATATTCTGAGTCCTGTCTACAATAAGAAGATAATGTATTATTTTTGCTGATTCATGCGATGACTATAAAAAAAACAGCAAAAAAAATTACTCTACTATCGTTATTAATTTATGATTTTAAAAACTTACTGCTTATCAAAGACTATTGTATTTTCAGTAGTTGCTGAAACTTGAAAAGTCAAAGGTTTGTCTTGAAAAGCATTTTCAAGTTCCATCTCCATTTCATTTTCATATTCAGCATTGCATTCATCATTTATGTATTCATTATCAGCGTTTGAAAAACTGATATCATTTTGATTTTTCATGAGCCATTCCCATTCCTTATGTATGTCTACATCAGTATCATCCTCTTCTGTTTCCATAGCACTATAATAACAATAAAATCATTACTTTTTAATAGAAGTGACAATAGCACATAAAAAGGTAAGTTACATGTCTCAGCTAATAAATTTTACCTTGTGAATAAAACTCCTAGTAGTCAGTTGGTATATTATATAGTAGATGTTGAGGCTTCAGTTACTGTTGTTAGAACGAGTGATTTATTGTGTGAAAGCATTACTTTTTAAGTAGACAAAAAATTAGGTGAGATAATTAAGTCAGATAATTAAGTCTTAAGTTCAATGAAAATTTAAAAATTCACACAGAAAAACTTTTAATAGTCAGTGGATGTAGTAGTAGATGTTGCTCCTCCGATCACTGTTGTAGAACTGGATGCTTTCTGTGTGAAAACAGTGGCTCTTAAATAGGTAAAGTTGCACTGGTTGAACTCTATAAATACCAACCTTCTTTATAATATAACTATGAATCAGAATTTTGTCCACGCGAAAACCAATGAATAAATAACTTATTTTCACGCGAATAGAAACTGTTGCTTTCGCGGGAATACAAATTTTATTTTCACGCGGATACAATCCAATGCTTTCGCGGGAATAAATAATTTATTTTCACGCGAATAGAAACTGTTGCTTTCGCGGGAATACAAATTTTATTTTCACGCGGATACAATCCAATGCTTTCGCGGGAATAAATAATTTATTTTCACGCGAATAGAAACTGATGCTTTCGCGGGAATACAGATTTTTTTTTCACGCGGATACAATCCAATGCTTTCGCGGGAATAAATACTTTAGTTTCACGCGAAGGGAAACCGTTGCTTTCACGGGAATAAATAATTTATTTTCATGCGAATAGAAACAGTTGCTTTCGCGGGAATAAATAATTTATTTTCACGCGAATAGAAACTGTTGCTTTCGCGGGAATACAAATTTTCATTTTCACGCGGATACAAACCAATACTTTCGCGGGAATAAATACTTTAGTTTCACGCGAATGGAAACCGTTGCTTTCGCGGGAATAAATAAATTATTTCCACGCGAAAGCACTGGTTTGTATTCGCGTGAAAATAAAATTTTTATTCCCGCGAAAGCAACAGTTTCTATTCGCGTGAAAATAAATTATTTATTCCCGCGAAAGCAACGGGTTCCATTCGCGTGAAACTAAAGTATTTATTCCCGCGAAAGTATTGGTTTGTATCCGCGTAAAAATAAAATTTGTATTCCCGCGAAAGCAACAGTTTCTATTCGCGTGAAAATAAATTATTTATTCCCGCGAAAGCAACTGTTTCTATTCGGGTGAAAATAAATTATTTATTCCCGCGAAAGCAACGGTTTCCCTTCGCGTGAAAATAAAGTATTTATTCCCGCGAAAGTATTGGTTTGTATCCGCGTGAAAATAAAATTTGTATTCCCGCGAAAGCAACAGTTTCTATTCGCGTGAAAATAAATTATTTATTCCCGCGAAAGCAACTGTTTCTATTCGCGTGAAAATAAATTATTTATTCCCGCGAAAGCAACGGTTTCCCTTCGCGTGAAAATAAAGTATTTATTCCCGCGAAAGTATTGGTTTGTATCCGCGTGAAAATAAAATTTGTATTCCCGCGAAAGCAACAGTTTCTATTCGCGTGAAAATAAATTATTTATTCCCGCGAAAGCAACTGCTTCTATTCGCGTGAAAATAAATTATTTATTCCCGCGAAAACATTGGTTTGTATTCGCGTGAAAATACAATTCGTATTCCCGCGAAAGCATCAGTTTCTATTCGTGTGAAAATAAATTATTTATTCCCGCGAAAGCATTGGATCGTATCCGCGTGAAAATAAAATTTGTATTCCCGCGAAAGCAACAGTTTCTATTCGCGTGAAAATAAGTTATTTATTCCCGCGAAAACATTGGTTTTCGCGTGGACAAAATTCTGATTCATAGTTATATTATAAAGAAGGTCGGTATTCATAGAGTTCAACCAGTGCAACTTTAGCTATCTAAGAGCCACTGTTTTCACACAGAAAGCATCCAGTTCTACAACAGTGAGCGGAGAAGCAACATCTACTACACCTTCCATTGCAACTACTAGGAGCTATCTCTTTATAAAAGGTAAAATTTAAAAAAATTATTATTCCCTACCTAGCAAAGATCAAAATTAGTTTAGCTATAATGTAAAGTATGAAATAAATAATCTTTTAGTTCCACATTAAAAGCTGAATTATATATTATTTCTTTTTTAGAATACTATGGAGGATTTTTCTGCTTCTTACACGGATTTAAAGCCAGTCGAAAACAAACAAAAAACATTCAAAACACCCTCCAAAAGAAAAAACTCTAACTCTGTCACAAAAGAAGCAACAATAAAGAGACGAGCTCTTCCAAAACTGGTTTTACCCACAACATCAAACAATATGGAACAAAAAGAATTGCTCACTGATGCTGACAGAGCTCTCAAGATGGCCAAATTTCTCCAAAAATGGAAGGCATGTGATTTGAAAAAGATTGGAGGGTTTCTTACACTAGCATCACTTCCTGTTCCATCAGTTTTGCAAATCGTTTCTATTGAACAGAGTACTGGTGCATACGGAAATTACTACATTCTCACTTATCTTGATAATTCAACTGGAGCGAGTTTTCAAAAAGTTGTTTGCCCAAGTAGAGTAGTTGAAAGCTTCAATGTTGATAACTACCCATTACCTTTCAACATTTTGTACTTAGGTGAGATGGAAAATTCAAAAAAACCAGAGACTACTTACTACAATGTTAAACGTATCAGCACAAAACGCTTAACCACAATGGAAGCTACTGCTGAAGCTGAAAAACTGAGAAAAATGAGTGAAGAAGAACTCAAACTCGCTTACGACATCGAGTATCTCAGCAATTTTAAAGATTGTTCCATTTTTGCTTACATCGAAGTTGTAGAAAGATTCATTCCTTTTCGATTCAATGGAGAAGAATCCATTGTAAATTGCATTCGCTATGTCGCTGAAAAGAATGGAAAAAGAGAGACGAGAACGCTTTTACTACCGATCAGATACAATGAGGAAGCTAAAAGATGTGCACCTGGTGTGATGATTTACAAAGGAAAAAAACAGAGTAAGAATGGAAATCCTATTCCATACCACAATGTTGTCTTCATTTCTTCAACCAACGCTAGTGATTGGGAGCAATATTGCGCACAAACAAATTCCAATGAGGTGCTAACAAAAACGAATAATGAGGATGAAGCTCTTAAGGATTTTCTAGAAAACGAATTACAAGATTTTGATGAACAGCTTGGTGTTGATGGTATGTAAACTCAATATCAAATGCTGACAACAGGTAGTCTCAAGTGGATAATGAATGTATAAAAAAAGCCTGTGTATTGATTAAACATTACAAGTTGTACTGTTTTGTATTACTTACTATTTACTGACTCTAACTATATTATATGGAGAGATTTTCCATACTTATTATACAATAAATGTATATAATCATATATTGATTCATAGAAAAGTCTAAAGGTTCTCAAGTGATTGACTCACCAAAAGTTCCGGTTTGCAAAACATTTGAAGATCTTCCTATCCCAAGCATTATACGAGTGACTGGTGTGATACATCCATCAAGTAAGGAGAAGTGTAGATATTCTCAAGTTTGCTACCATGATCTTTCAGATATAAATGAACTCGAACCCAAAATACTTTTTTGTCCAGTTGAAATAGCTAAAAACTTCAGCTGTGATGATTACCCTCCTCCGTTTAACGTTGTATATTTGGGTAGAAAGGGAAAACCGAAAAATAAAAGTGTTATTTGGTATGATGTCAGACGTGTTACCACACCTCATTTGAGGATTTTTTAAGATGAGTCTTTACTGGCTCTAGCTATATTATATGGGAAGATTTACCCCTGCTTATTATGTAATAAATGTATATAATTATGTAAAAAATTATCAAAACTTGAATGCCATACATTCAAAATCTATATACCATATAAGTTCAAATTAAGTAAAAAAATAATCAAAACTCAAATGCCACTCAAATGCCACTCAAGTACCCCTCAAATAAAATACAATATAAACTCGGCTTCAAATTAAGTAAAAAAATAATCAAAACTCAAATGCCACTTAAATGCCACTCAAATGCCACTCAAATGAAATACAATATAAACTCGGCGAATTCATCCAACGTCGTAACCCATTGCATAACCTCCAAGATCAAATCCACAAAAAAACACTTGGTAGGGAGATCTGCTCATATATTACTACTATCGCCGCTTGCAGAGAGCAGAGGAATTAAAGGAGAAGATAAGGCAAGAAAGGTGTTTGCCGTAGACATTTTACCGAACGTTCTATATGACAGTTCTATGCATGTAGATGTCGCCCCCAGTTGTATTATTGGCCCCAGGATTGCCAATGGGGGGGGGGGGGGTGTGTAGGGGACGCCATCGTAAACAATGGTTACCCAGGCAACCTCGTGTACCTTCACACATTGTTTTTTTATCGATATTTACGCTAGATATTTTTAGTAAAAACAATTATATATTTTAGAATTAGTAATTATTTATTTAACCAAGTTTTCACATAATTGTAGAAAGTTATTTACTGGTATCGTAAGGCGTGACTTACGATCTCTTTGTTTACCTGTTGTATTTAAATGCCTGTCATCATGGAATAAATCAGATTTTCCCTGACTCTCAGAAGTTATTCACACTTCACTGACTGAGGAGGATAATACAAGCAGGAGCACAAGAACGGACTACGACTTTCGCTAACTGACTATCTGTGTAGGCGAAACTTGGTAGAAAGTAATCGGTCAATTCGACCCTTTGCTGCATACACTCGCTAGCCGATGTATGGTGCCAAGCATTTCGCTCTCACGCAATAATCGAGATAGACAAGTCGACCCCTATAGCACTGACTGACTACAGTAAAAGGCCGAACGAGCCACTCAGAACTTGCTCAGTAATTGTTGGAAGTTGTACAGGTGCATAGCTACCATCAATACACAAAATCTTGTACACTATTATCAAATTGTAAAATAAGGAAAAAAAGGCAAATAATATAAAATAAAACACAAATATATGTGTGAATACTTATTCTGCATTATTTTTAATTAATATAAGTGGTCTTGAAAGGCAACTATCTCATATCGCTGAAATTTATGTTCAAATTATTTGATTATTTTGCCCCCAGTGATGCTTGAAATTCAATATTCGTATTTGCAAACCAGTAGCGCTACGGCATTCCCTATTTCCATAACGCTTCAGTGGTCTGGCGCTACTATAAGTCGCTACTTAGTAGCGAATTTCAATAGCGCTACATCATCACGCCTGCAGTAGCGATATACCCATTTCCCAGAGGGGAAACCCCTTGGGATTACAACGTAGCTCTACGGCGTCGCGTCATGGAAAGTCACTCATAGTTACTGTGTGGTCACTGCTAAATGATGTTGATTGATAACATATTTATCTGGTAAATGACCGTTCCTATGCGTCACCGCAGCAGCCAAACACAACCAGTTATTTACTACGCATTGTCTAAAGTGCATCATGAATTTCGACATGTTGATCATTCAAATATCAGAGGTTTTCCTGGCTAATTGGAAGAATGTGATGTGATCATTGCAAATTAACCACAATTTGTCTGAAATAAAGCAAGTGTAGCCTGACCTTTTGATCTTGAATGAAAGGTTTAGATAATTTCAAATTTTGTTTTCGTCATTTTAAGGTGAAAAAATTGCCAAAAACCTAAATTTTGCCAACACCAGATATACGTGTCATATTTCATCACTATTCTTGTTTCATTACTTCATTCCTTTAGACATATAATGCTAAAGTTCTTTTATCACTTTTTTTGTTGAATAAGTTGTCTCAATCGTTTCTGCAGTGTGGGTTTCGTACCAGCTTAAAGCATTCCAGCATTGAGCAACTTTTTGTTGAATTTTTGACTATTCAAGTCCTAAGCAGAAGATTGATGTATTGGATCACCCTTTGAGCCTATTCCGTGCTGATCTACAAGCCTGCAAAATACCTTTCAGAAATGCTCAACAATTTTTACACTGCTTAAAATTGACGTCATCGTCGGATCGAAAATTTATTTATTTCTTTGCCGTACAATATTTATTTGGCCAATCAAGTCCTGCTATTTATTTTCATTATAATTTTATTTATTATTGTTCTACATACTCACCACTTGTCCATTCTTGTATGAATACCATTTATTGTTCCCTAACTCACCAAAACAAGCACATTTCCTTCTATCCTATTGATGTAATGAGTATAAGAGGATCCTTGTGATTGTGATCACATGGGACCACCTGACAAATCTTACAATTGCCTCTCGTTGCCATTTCACATAGGAAGTTTGCGCAATAAACAAGCGTCGATTTTGTTTACGATGTTTACGCGCTAATTGCGTTCATATTGAGAGAAACCAATAATTTTGATTTTATGCTTGCAAACTCAAGCCGGATAAAAAATGGCTAGTTATATTAAAGCCCAACATTAAATCTTGGCACCAATTTTTGATGGGGTATATTCATAAGGATTGTTTATTCCTGTTGCAATGACTTTCAGTATACCTAAGACTACATGAATTGCCGAATCAGATTTCATTTTAAATGCAAAGATGCAACTTCATTAATAGAAGTTTTCTATCATTTATTATAATTGACCGCTCCCACAATCCGAAGTTGACATATCCAGAAATCGATGGAAGTTGTAGTAAGCGAAACTTCAGCTGAAGCGACGAGAATTTGCAGCCAATGGCTTTTTGGCAAGCTTGTAAATCAGAACTGAGTAGGCCTAGAGAGTGATTTAATACATCATTCTGCTGGTTAGGACTTGAATATTCAAAAACTCAACAAAAAATCATTCAGTTTTGGCATGCTTTAGGCTGGAAAGAGAGAAATGGGATGGGGAGGATAAGGGTGAAACATTGTATAGGTAACGCACGGCAGAGGGTTAGAAATAGAACAAAGCAATGCATGTAGAATGGGAATCTGGCAAGGGGTAGAGACAAAGTGCGGTGAGTTGAGTTAGGGATGGGAAAGGATGTTTGACTGCGACAGGCCATGCCGTTAGTACACAAAAACAATAAATATATGTAGCATTAACTAATGTTAATAAAAACTGTGTTTAGCTACAATAACAAGCTCATTTATTTAAAGCAAAGATGTTTTTTTATATTTTATTTTAAATGGTTGAGGAAAAAAGTTTTCCTTCATTTTCGAATTCAGTTTGTGCAAACTAAATTGACCTTCAGGGCAAAGAACAGTGCGTGGACTTTAAGCATGCAAGGTAATGGATAAAGTGTTGTTTTTTTTTAAAAGAAACTGCAATATTGAAGACAAAGAAACAATTTTTGAATAATAATTTTACAAACATTTTAGGAGCTCACCTTCATCACGAAATAATGGACTCCTGACTCAAATTTTGTGTCAGCAAGTCAAGGTTGTCTTGGTCAAAGGAGGATATAGTGACAATAAACTCACAATCTAAAAAACAGAACATACTTTGCATGTGAAAAGCAATCATAGCTAAGCTGGCCATCATAAGCACTACAGTGGTACATTCAGTCCCTGTATATACAGAGCAGCTGACTTACAGTAAAATATGCATTGTGCACTTTTTTAACTATCACCAAAGACCAAAAGTGTAATTATACATGATGTATACTACATTATGTGTCTCAAAAAATACACATAAGCCATATAGTACATACCATAACTTTTTCAAACAATATTGGCGTAAACCGTAAAAAATGTATTCAATATCTACAACTTGTGAGATTGAGAGTGTGACAAGTAATTTTTATCTATCAATTGATAAAAAGGAGCATGAACAGGGCTACTAAATTTTATAAAACACTTTGTTATATAGATATATTGAATTGGGAATAATTTTCTACAATATAAACAGAAGCAAGTTTTGCCAACAGCCAGAAGTTTTCAATAAGTTAAAGGAAGACAACTTTTAATTACAATTGCAATAGTTAGAGGAAACTAAAGTTTGCATTACAAAACCAAAGAGAATTCTTGGGTGAGCAACAGGAAATAAGATACCTAGAAATTATCCACGCAACATTTCATTCTGATTGGCCAGGGTTACTTTCAATAGATGAAATCTATTTTAATTTTATTCAACTTTGGGCGCTTTTTGCCTGAGCGCATTCCATTGTCTCAGGTGCTTTGGAGAAAAATTATTAACTTCTAACGACGTTTTTAAATTCAACTGTTAGTGTTACAGAGTTAAAAAGGTCACCATAGGATTTGCAAAGATCGATTATATTGGCTGAGTTTTAGATGAAGCTAACTTTGTACTGGTGAAGTGGGAAAAATATTTTTCAATGACACAACTATTTCACACTTTTCAAAAATCGACAATTACATAGAAAAAAATCACAAAAAGTAAAGCTGACAAAACATCAGTGCTACAGATGAAAAGAAAGCTAGTTTTTGATACATGTACATCCTTTTTAAGAATAATAGGCATCAACATTGGCCAGAACACTGCAATGAAAATTGGCCATTGTATTGAGAAAATCCCGGGAGATTTTTCAAAGAACAACAATAATTGTTTTTCAATAATTAGGATACAGCCATAATTTGTAAAACCATTGAATAGGGAATTTCAAGAGCTATCATCTGATATAAAAAATCATAATAATGTAATGGAAATGCACAGCGTTGCTATCAATCTACAGCCGGTACTACACCTGTTTAACCAACTTATTTAATCAAGACTCTATACGCATGAGCGCCCACAGTAGTGCAGCTGTATTACAGCTAAAGTTTCAAGCCAGCAGGAAAGACATTCTTGCTCTTCAGTTATTTATATCTTGGCATGAGCCCCATGCTGCTTTGTTTACTCATCATTTAGCCAATCATATATTTATACACTCCTCATTTATAAGCACTTGCTTGTAGCCCAGTCGGGCAGTTATTAGTTAGCAGTTGTGCTCAGACATTGTATTGTAAGAGATTGCCTAGGACTTGTGCGTGCTTAGTGTTAGCAACACAGCTGAGAGAGGTTCAGACTACAACAGAGAAGGTCCCAACAAGTGTACAGAAGACACTAGGACTATCGTAGGAATCCCCAGCTATAGACTACGCCAGAAGACACATACCTACCAGTACAGACAACAGTATTACGGAGACATTACTATTACTTTTGCAGATACACTTCGTAGCAGTTCTGTGCGTTTTAGATAAAGTGAGAATAAAGTCTTTGTTTACACTTTCAACCTATTGGGCTCAGTTTGGCCGGTTGCCAACTACAGTTGAGTCTGCTGATAAGCAGCATCTTGTCTCTTCTCACACAGAGAGACCTTCAAGGCTTGCACTCTGTAGCCATGGCTACCACTAAAGCACAGAGTTAGGCACAATCAAAAAGTATCTTGCAGTACCTGTGGCAGTACTCCTCACAGTACATGGGGAAAACGGTTGCAATAATAACCAGTTAAGAAACAAAACTGAAAATCGTTAAAAATTTGTCGTTAACATTATTGTCGTTATCAAAATGATGAATTTATGTTTAATTACTCTCATTTGCACTTCTACATAATTCCATCATTCTCGAATAAATAAAATTTATTCACTCAATGGAACAAATCTCTTTTGTGGAGGTTCGTTTGCAAAAAAAAGTTTCAACATAGTTCAGCAAGAAAAAATTATTCCTTCCCCAAAAAGGAACACTCTGCGAGTTTCATTTCTGTTTCTATTTAGACTGACAAATTTCTTCAAATAAAAACCAGAAAATAGTGTAGCGGGCGGCAAGCATATCAACCTAGATTAGTATCACTACTAGAACATTTCCATAGAAACAGCAAGCTGACAATCCATTGCTAATCACTATTTTATACCATTATAATATATGTATTGCTATGACAACAATCTATTGTATGTTCCATGCAACCAGCAGGCGTAGCCTGTTACTAACAGTATCCATTGTTCTATTGTATGTTCTATGCAACCAGCAGGCCTAGTCTGTTACTAGCAACATCCTTTGTTCTATTGTGTATGCTCAGCAACCACATTGTTTAAATATTTGTGTATCAAACAGCAACATCAGAACAATACCCACACTTTCAGAAGATTCTTGGACTGCTCTGGGCAAAGACTACAAACCATAACTACAAGAAACAGGCACTATAACTATAGTGGAAACTGTTAAAAGTGCAAGACTCTGACAAAGGCATAACCATTCAATGCATGGACTGCTGCAAGTTTAACTCTAATGAGGAAAGAGATGGAGGCCCTCACATGCAAAACTCCGTGAATAAAGAACTCCCCCGCCTTGGGAATGAGTTAATGTCACCATCACCAACCCACTGGCTCAAGAGCAGAGAGAAGGAAGGGGCCAGCTGCCCGCATACATGTTGAAGTGGAGGGGAAAGACAGTCTCACAAAGAGAGTGCTAGAGGAAGGAGGAATGGAGCTGAAAACACAATATGCCCGGCAAGAAAGCATGAGCCTCCAACCAGACGGAGTGTTAGTCATACAACTCAGTCAACAAACAAAGCCCCGACTCTGTGCAGTCTGCCCTCCGGCACGACGACAACAGGTCATCTGGGACACCCAACGCATGGCCGTTGCCAGCATACATCGGACCCGGCAACGAAAACTACTCGACTGGTACTGGCCTGGGATATCAGCAACGGTGCAGCGGCTGATCAGGGACGGCGAAGTCTGTCAGGTAACCAAAAGGGAAAACGGACAGAGAACCCCGGTCGCCACAAAATGCATGCCGTAAGGCCAATTCAGAAACTAGCCATCAATTTAGTGGGGCCCCTCCCACTTACCAAGCGAAAGGATAGTGAGACCTGGTGCTCACGGATCATTTCACTGGTGGCAGAATGTGATAGTACTCTCAGATGTTACAGCACCAACAGTAGCTACCGCCCTGGATGAGCGGGTATGTGCCTACTGGGGTCTCCCAGAGCAGTTACACACAGACCAGGGGGCACAATTTGAGTCATCCCTCTTGAAAGGACTTTGCAGCTTATGGGGAATAATGAAGACCTGAACCACCCCCATCACCCCCAAGGAAACGGGGTGGTCCAAAGACAAAACCGCACACTCGGAGATGCCCTATGAGCCCTAATACTATCCAAAGGCAAACATGAGTGGGATAGCCTCTTGCCCAAAATCATGAGGGCCTGTCAGGGGACGCCCAATTCAGCCACGGGTGAGACACCTAACATTTTAATGACGGGTAGAGAGATCCGGCTACCCAATCATCTCACAGGTTCACCCCTCTCGTTGGACCCCCACAATGTATCGCAGTATATGAATTAAGTTTAAGAAAATATACAATAGACCCAAGAGTACCTATGGCAGAAAGAGACTGACGAACCCCTAGTGTTTAAAACCGGGGAGCTCGTTGTCCTCGAGAACAAGAGACGAGACAAGGGGAGCAACCCAAAGTTACAGCCCAAATATCTCAGACCTTACGAAGTATTGCAAGCCTATCCTAACCAAGTTTACAGGATAGGAACGAATGGACAAAGATCCACCCAAAATGGGCTGCGCCTAAAGCACTACCAGTAGTATCAAGAGCCAGTGGGTAGAGCACCACCAAGTAGAGAGCGGGCTCTAAGGCCTAAAATGAGGGGTGCCAGGAGGGGGAGACCACCCCAACTAACCAACAAGCAACCACCACCCTTGGGGTTGGTACCTCCCACCACAACACTGGAGGAGATTATTCCTACAGAACCAGCACAGGAGACAAGTACCCCAGCCACAGATGGCCCCCCACGAGCAGAAGAACCTCCCAACATAAGATAATTACCTAACCTCCCCGGAGTAGTAAAAGAATAGAGCCAAGACCAAAGAAGAGTGACCAGCCTTGCCCAGGGCTGAAGGACGTTCATCCCCCTTGGAAACTCGAACCCAGAGAGCCACCCATAAACCGGTGAAATTCTCTGATTACTACTGCTATCGGGCACAGAAAAACCATGGTCAAGCTGAAAAACATGAGGAATGGTGGCCAAGAAGGCTAAAGGGGACCGAAAGAGGAAGAAAAACGAATCAAGAGTATGGTGATAAACCACCGTAAGAAGGCAACAAATGGACGCAGTAGATCGTAACAATGAGGATACTGATGACAAAGTACAGAACAATAGTCAACATGAAAACGTGATCACGTAGGCTACTCAAACAAAAGAAAGCAAGCTAAAACATGCCAATGACAGGTTAAAAGGTCAAACTGCCCGTCATCCTTCAGCTATCGTTCAACAAAAGGAGCCAACCCACTACCACGCACAGGAGATAGAACTAGCGAAGCAATTAATCACAACACTAAAACCTAGGATGACCGAACCTACGGAAAGAAAAGAAGGGCATCTGTGAATTGAGGAAGATCCAGAAGCCACCTCAGAAATTTTTGGAGCACCCATTGAAGGAACAGCTAGTTGTAGAGAAGCTCCTATTAGCAAGCTGAGGGAAACCTGGCCTACCACGGACACGCTATAAGCACTAAAGAAGGCGATGGAAAAGGTGGATGGGACAGACAGTCATTGAGCCATACACTTATCAGCTTATTTTTTATATATATTGTATTTTATCATGTGTATACTTGCCGCACTTTTTATCTGATTGGCCCCGTAGTGGCCAATGAAGCGAAGTGTGTACCAGACGGCAAGCAGACCAACCTGGATTAGTATCACTACCAGAACACTTACATAGAAACAGCAAGCTGACACTCTATTGCTAATCATTATATTATACAGGTATGTTATATGTATTGCTGTGACAACGACCAGGCATGACCTGTTGCTAGCCAGTACCTTTTGTTCCATTGTATATTCTGTGCAACCAGCAGGCATAGTCTGTTACTAGCCATATCCGTTGAGTAATACTCACATGCTCAGAAGATTCTTGGACTGTTTTGGACAAAGACTACACATCATAACTACAGGAGACGGGCACTATAATTATGGCGGAAACTGAAAACAGTGCAAGACTCTGACACGGGCATAACTATTCATTCAGAATCTGAAGGCACTGCACTGAAAACATGGCCACAGCTGAAAACAGGGGCTCAGTTGGCTGGACCCTCCGTATGTAAGGTCAGAGTGCTGGACTGACTGCGCAGTGGCCTTCCCCCATAGAGGAGTTGCCAAGCTAGCTGGAACTGTACACGTCGAGTGGAAGTTCAGGAGGCTGTGCGGGTGTCTGGTTACCAACCAAAGTTGGCATCCAGCATAATAGTCTGTTCTACACGATGGTGTAAAAGTTGTTACTGTAGAGCTAACAGAAACATTAGGAAATTGTTCGAAAAATTGGGGCTGAAACCGTTGTCAAGAAGACTTGAAGATGAGACAACTACTGCGGGATTGGCTGTCAACAAAAGTTGAAAAGTGTTATATAATGAGATAGATAGTTGTGCATTCCTTGGCACATTTAATAGTGGATACTCAGTGTATGCTGGTATCAAAAATTTTCATCTGTTTTTCCAAGGAATTGAAGTTAAACTCCGTAATATAGTACACAAACCACAGTGAATCTATAAAACATCAACTTTGGGGTGACTTGTCAAGTTTAACGAACAACAAACTTGAATGAAAATTTGCAAATATCTATTATTTTCTGGCTGCTTGTGTCAGCCAGCTATAACAAATAAAATTAATCACGGGAAGGCAGGTAATTTTGAAGAATAAAAAGTGAAACTTAAAAAAATCGTCTGTCTACTCTTTTGTCCGTCATTGCAACATTATTGAAAACCAATGTAACAACAACCAATGCGAGAAAAATGATTGTGTTCATACGCGCAATGTAAAATATCTTTAAAAAAACAGATCAAAATTAACCACTAATTGAGCATTTAAAAAGCTAAAAACCCACTAAACAGATTTCAAACATTGCTCAATAGCAATAAACACCTTTAAATAATTTAAGTGATTGGCAGTGAGAATAACTTGAAATATTAAAAAGCTAATAATCAAGAGATGCTTGAGTACTACAAGTGTTTTAGACAAAACTATTATCCCCCAAAAAAGTTGTTGATAAATTATACATTAGCAACTAAAAACTAGTAACTTTCAAAACATAAACATTTACACACAATAATAAGTTTCAAGCTTTTAGTAAAAGTACAATTACAAGTAATAAGTTGATAATAACAACCAGTTTCCAAAATAATTAAAATTTTATTATTTCTTTGATAAAAAAAATCAATAACAAAACGGTTCAGAAAACAAAACATATACACCTTAGATAATAAAGGGATGGTGCCAAAATTATCATTAGGCTCTTTGTTTCACGATTATCAGTGTTTACATGAGTTTGGATGATTTTTGTAACCAAGGCTTCTCTACAGATAAGGACTATTGATGATATCGAATAAAATTGCTGGTTTGTGTTTAAACTTATTATAATATCAACATCTCAAAATTAAAGCACTTATCGTAAAAGTTAAAGTGGCAAGCATTCTCAGCTCATAATAAAAATAATATTTGCGACTCACTTCTTGCTGGCGGCAAATGTTAGCAACTGACAGCGCTTACTTTAAGGAACTGAAATCGATTAATAAGCGTTTCCACAGCTAATTTTATCTAGAGCACCTTTGTCAGAGCCATATATTGTTAACTTCATAGCATCTCATTTGAAATTCTCAGTAAAACAGCACTTACAACCTGCAATTCCCAACAGATTCAAATACCTATCAAGAACAAGTTTCATGTAGAAAATTTTTGAGATACATATTCAAACCTAAATTGAAATTATTCATTCAGGTACATGCACTCATTAGCATTTTTACACAAATAAAATTATGGAGCACTGCACAAAATTCAGCGGTTTTGATCAAGTTTAGTTGTTCGATTGTTTTAGAGCCATGACTAATTCAATCATGAAAAAGCTCTGGATAATCATTAATAATTGAGAACTACATTGTACAACAACTTTGATTTCCTCTCCATTGAACTTCAACCCGATTAGTGGCAACAGCTCATTTTCCACAAACACTCAAGGATTAAAACACTTGAGTGTCATTCTTAACTAATCAGAAAATTGATCAATTTTTTTGATCAGGAATGCCCATGTCATTTCAAATATTGAATGGATAATAAGGTTTGAAAGCAATTAGAATATTTCTACCCAGCACAACTTTCCCATCAGTATGGTGGAAACATCGCATTATGTCACAAATAGTTTTATTCCTCTTCTAAATATTTTGTGCAAGATCATTATAATAAAAATTATTGTGAAGCACATACATTAGCCAATTTCTTTTAATTTATTTTTTTAAGAGAAATCAGAACTATATATAATAATTATACCAACTAATAAAAACTTCCATTATAAATAATTAACGGGTGCCATGCTGTGAAAATGATATTATTATAACTTGATATTACTATACAATTTAAAAATACAAATATCGTGAAAACTGATAAATCAATGTTGAAGGGCAGGGCAGAGAAGAAACATTTAATAACGGATGGTATTGAATTGCACAGCCAAAGTTTGTGGGCCCATTTACGGTGGAAGAAGTATATTCCAACCACACCTACTTGATCACACACCATGGGCAGTCATCAATACAGAATGGATCATGCTTGAAGCCATGCAAGAGCTGCCCAGATCCCAGGGGGCAGGCCCCTGCTGCCGTAGAACCCAACAGGCGTCCCAACATGAGATGAGCGGTAGCCCGGCGCCCCAAAGCAGCCCGTTCGGCTAAACCAGCAGAGCCTACCCCTCCTGCTGAATTATTGGCACCGGCACCTTAGCTAACAGAACCAATAATGGACAATCCTTCCCTGCCGGGAGAAGAAGTCACCACCAACCTCCCCTGCAAACTATATGAAAGTAAACCAAATATTCAACCAGCTATAGGCGAAAACGGTGCAGCAAGCGCTACACCCCTGCTGGATACACCACTGTCAGTCCAAGGGCATTGCCCTGTTGCAGGTGAAGAAGAAAGGGGATTGCCCAAGAGAAATACAGGGCCACCCATAAGATATGGCCAGGCTGTTTGCCATCAAGTAGAGAGGCACTCTCATGAGAATGATGCAAGGTCACAATGGCAGACCGCGAGAAAACACGACTTACAGGGGAGAAAATTTATGCTAGCCAGAGAACCACTGGGAGGAGCACAGCCATTCTTGGTGTCAAATGAACCCACAAGAGCCACTCATTCACCCAAAATACAACCTAAGACCACAAGAAAAACTGGCGAAACTTTCCAGAATTCAAAAATGCTTCCAGTTGGTCATGCTAGACAGACGATGAGTCAACAGTTTGCAGACTGGTGTGCAGTAGTGAGCAAGCTCACTTGTACACAACAGCCTGAAGTAACCACACCTAATCCAACTGCTCTTCTAACTACAAACAACATGGCTACAAACTACTCTGAGAAGGATTCATCTGAAGTAGATGAAGAGGCGGCCCTACAGGAGAATCTAAACAGTTTCAACCCTATCCTACCGGAAGAGGAAGAAGCGTTATTATCCACACTGTGAAAGGTGCACCTAAAGGGGGACAGGCAGAGGTGATTGATCAAGAACGACCATCTAATGTTGCAGAAAACCGCACTGAAAGCAGAGCAGAAAAGAGTAAGGCTAATGGTGGTGAGTGTGACTATTATAGTAATTGGGTGATAGCCAATAGGAGTAGCAATGACCCACTGGCTCTTAAGAACAGGGTGCCCTCACCCACCTTCTTTGAGGAATTTCCTCCGCTTCCTACGGGGAGAGCTGCAGTAAAAAATGACAACAAAAACGCTATGGAAAGTAAAACTTTATAAAGCCAATGCCATCTAAGGTTCCAGAACCCCCCGGCCTGGGCAGGAGTTGCCCCGGGCCGGGCAGGGGCTGCCCGGGGTCGGGGGCACCCAACAGAGACACCTAGCTTGTGTATACCTGCCCAAAGACTTACAAGAAGGTCTAGAAACCATACCATCAGGGTACCAATGGAACCACTGGCAGTGAGGGCTGTACAATCCTTATGTTGTAAACCACCTCTCTGAATGATGCGGATCTCATCCCAAGCAGGGATGAGAAGTATCAGCCTTTAGGCTATACTGTTGTAGACAAACAACTGAGCAATGGTTGTATGCTTTTAGAAAATAGAAAAGTTCGGTGGGGGAGCCACCAGCAAATGCTATATTATTGTTATTAGAGCCCACAGCCTCTAATGGGGCGGAGTATGTGGGAGAATTTGCTGGCGAGTCGAGCTCAATAAATGAGACAGCTGTAGCTGACCATAATCGCTAGTGAAGAATTATACAAAGATTACCAGTTGTCTCCCCCAAACAGTATCAAGAGTAGACAATTCTAGACAATTTGAACAAATGATATCAAGGGGTCAAAGGTCGGGCAGGAGTCCGCCCCTATTCTTGTTAAAGACCAATAAGACAGTGAATAAACGCTATGCTTAAGTGACTTACTATTTGTTTCATTATTATCATGTAACCTGATTGGTTCTGAATTATATTGTATATACCATACTTTTGTATAAATATGAGGGACTGAGCCCGAGAGCTCAGTTTTGTTATTGCAATAAAGCTCAAACTTCAAGACTAGTCTTGTTGGTGCCCTATATAAGGAGTTGCAGAATCATAGATAGACAAGCAGATTAGCAGTTGTGGCCAAGTAGCGGTTAAAAACCACTACAATAATTATAATATTGTAATGGATTCCGGTCTGGCTCCATGGACATCCACTAAGCTTGAGTATTGCACCTTTTTCCAGAGGGGGACACTGTACTGCTTGACACTGACAACTGTGTGATCAGGCAACTGAATTACCCGGTATAGCTAGAGCCCATGGCTCACACAAACAACACAAAGTGGTGCTTGAACGGTGGCTGTATTTTCATTAGACAAAGTCTTAAAGGTTAATATTCCTCTAGGGTATTTGTTGCAAGACATGAGAATGAATGCAAGAGTGTATGAAAAGTCTCTCCTTTTATAGGAGGACTCACAGGAAATCATTAGCATAATTCATATAAGGTTAATAGTACAGGAAGTGATTCAGCCAATGCAAACAAGTATATAAATAGTCCGCCAAATAAGTAAGGTAAATAGATTAAATAATAAAGGCTCCAAGTGGCTAGAAGGCGGACCCTTATCTCTATGTCCAATCATTGGTCTTACAGGGCTCCCAGGCTATGGCTAGAGTGCGGTCCACTTTTTCGGTAATTCCAGAAAGGGTACTTCTGGTTCTTAGCCTTGACTGAGTTCTCTGATAAATTTAACGTTACTCTGCTATGTCGGCCATCTTGCGTAGGCCCAGTATAATTATCCCGGGTCAGTAAGAGGTCAGTACCGGCCCTACAGGGGTGAATACCTGCCCTGCACACCATGCCACCGGCACAGTACAACTTCTCACCTCGTCAGCAGTTGACTGAACGCTGTAGGCTTACGTCTAGAGCATTGTTTGCAAAGGGTGGATAGTAAACAGCCTGTTTACTATCAACTTCCACCAAAATCTACCACATACCTCTCTCTATTAAAGTCATACCCTGGCTTTAATAGCAGAATATCAAGAGTAAGTATGTGGGTGGATAACTTCGTATCCGGGTTAAATATATTTGTTACACGTGTACATATATATATATATATATATATATATATATATATATATATATATATATATATATATATATATATATATATATATATATATATATATATATATATATATATATATATATATATATATATATATATATACTAAAAGGTAAGATAGTAAAAGATGTTAAAACTACTGGCTGACTACAAGTTGTTTCATGTGCTAGAAAAAAAGGTGGAAAAAGAAAATAGTTCTAGACACAATCATCAGGTCGGCTCTCAGCTGTTAAAAAATGGTGGGACAGGAAACAGTTCAGACCGAAAATATTAAGTGCACAAGGATCGTATAGTTAGTAAGTTGTTAAGGGTGCACGGGCGTCAAAGGTGGCTAAGGGCATAGAGCTACGCCTGGCTGAGAGTAAATTTATTAGAGTGTCGGCAGGTGGTGACAACTTCACTCCTGCTGTTGAGGGAAGACAACTCTGGTTGAAAGATAATATAGAATTTTTCAGCCGTACAAAGGTGACATTTCTTATCAGTGTTAGAATACGCTCTGGCATGGGCTAAAATTCTCCATTTGATGTTAAATTGGGTGCATGACTCTTTAAGTAACCAGATATGCTTGCTCAGCTCAGTGGTGTTTCTTTTGCTGGCAGTATTAAAAGATGTTTTGTGGTTTCTATATCTAGTTTTAAATTCTCCTTCGGTTAGGCCAACATATGTTTCGACTTTGTTATTAGCTGTGACTGTAGCCTGGTAAATGACACTTTTAATCTGGCAGTTGCCTTCGAGGGGACACTCAGCTTTATTTCTACAGTTGCATTTATTAGTGGTGGTATTGTTGGTGTTGTTAGAGACCCTGTGCCCCAGTCATACTCATACTTTTACTTATATATATATATATATATAGGCTTGGTAAAGTAGGAGAGAAAGTCATGATGTGTAAAATCTATCGTATCAGAGGTTTGAATGAAGGTCGAAATAGGTGTGAGTGGAGTCTTTTGGAAATTGGTAGGTTATGGTGTACATCGGATCATCACAAAAATGATTGGTGAGCACCATCAAAAGCTATTGGTGGATCGTGAATTGTTGCTGTCTTTTAAAGTTACTTTGCTGGTGTGGGCTCATAGTATTTAGCAGAGAGGCGCTATTGTGGATGAAGGGGTTGACATCTTAAAAGGGATTCTTGGTGTGCTGAAAAAGTGTGTTGTCTTAAAAATCCATCACAACTTTTCATTTGCAGTTTGAGTCTTCATCATTATTCCTACTCTCATAATGTCAACTTTACTCTTCCGAGATGACAGTGCGCCGTTTGCTGTGTCGTAGAAGTGCGTCGTCTTCCACATCCATCACAACTTATCTTACGTAGTCCGACTCTTTGTCATAATCCATAGTCTCATCATCTTGTCTTTGCTCTTTCAAATCAACAGTATGCTGTTTTATCACTTGAGATCGTAGAATTCTGTTTGGTTTGGTTTTGCATTCTTTTTTGCAGTTGGGAGATAAGGCTAAAGAAAAAAAAATTTCTGGGTCTTTTTACTCTGGAATCATCAATTGACTTTCAGCGCACTGACTATCCAATCTAAATAGGAAAAAAATTGAAATATAATTATAAAATGTGAGGTGTTTTATTATTATTTAATCATAATTAGTTCGAAGAAAACAACAATTTTGTCAACATCCAAAGACTTTGCATTCTTTAGAGCGAACTGATTTGGTTGTAGGATACTATTTTTTTCACAGTGCAAGCAGTTGAGTTTTTCAACTAGCGGTAAATGAATTTTTATTTTTATTGTTACATAACCCCTTGAACCACTGGTTGACTTCACTCTTTGCATTTAGTTATCCTTTTTAGCCTAAAAACAGTTGAATATGATAGCATTATAATTTAAGAGTGTTCATACAAATCATAAAGACTGATAAACTTCAACACTTCGAAATTGAATAAAATAATAATAATGAAAAGCAAATAAAATCCTGTAATTTTATTATTATCGGAACTTGTAAAAATTAGTTTTAAAAGAAACTTCATACCAAACACAATGCATAATAACTCTTTTATATTGATAATGAAGTGAGATAACACAATTTATTGTAAGCTTTAACTATTTTTACCCTGATAACGAACATTATTAGCTGTAAAGTTCAAAATTGACCTGTAGTTCAAGACATCATCTAACGCTAACCTATTTTTCTTCTCCGAGAAACGGACAATTTTGTCAACCAATGTCAAAGATTGTGATCTTGAGCAGAAACAGAGTAGGTTTTATGAGCAAAGAATTATTTAGGACAGATACTTCTATGACCAGGAGAATGTCTCCATATCGTAATAGGAGGACAACTCCATAGTGCAACTAGTTGAGTTCTTCAACTAGTGTTAAATAATTATTTATTATTTCTTACCTTATCACTGGGAGTCCTCGTAGTAGCTGTAGTAGTAGATGTTGCTCCTTCAATCATTGGTATTAAAGTGGATGCTTTCCGCGGAAAAGAGTGGTTCTTAAATAGCTAAAGTTGTACCAATTGACCTCCCGTGAAAATGTTATTTTCTGTGCGAGAAAGCCTTTATAATAGATATATGAAGGTCTCCGCGCGGAAAGTGATTTTTTTTTGCTTTTTTCCGGGCGAACCATCTTCATATATACTATAAAGAAGTTTTCTGTGCGAATAACAACATTACCTTGCGAGGTTAAACGGTCAAAAGTCTGTCATACATGTTTTTCCTTCAGTCGCTGTTGTTGAAGTGGATGCTTTCTGTCTAAAAACGATACTTCTAAAATAGCTTAAGTTGCACCGATTGACATTAGCTGAGCCCAACGAAGAGCCTTGCGCGGAAAGCCTTTGGTATCATATAAAAAATTGAGTAAGTTTGGTCATTCGCGCAAAAGAAACTTATATAACATAAAGGGTTTTCGCGCAGAAATAATTTTTTTTCAGGCAAAAAACTATTATATATAGCGTAAAGAGGTTTTCACGCAAAGAACATCATTTTTCGCGTGAATTAAACAATATTTTCTGTCTGAAAAAACGAATTTTGTTTGAAACACATTGTTTTGCGCAAAAAAACTACATTCCTCACATGAAAATCCTTTATGATATATATGTAGCTTTCGCGCAAATAAAACACCAATTTTTTGTCCCAAAAAAACATTTTTTGCACGGAAAAAACATGCATTTTCCGAGCAAAAAACACATTTCTTCGTGCGAATGAAGCAAAATTTTTCATCAAAAATAACACATTATTTCACACGAATAAACTCTACCTAAAAAAGACACATTTTGCGTGAAAAAAACCTATCTTTTCGCACGGAAAAAAACGTTTTTTGCGTGTAAACCCTTTTAACATATACAGTTTCCGCGCAAAAAAAATCATTTTCTGTTTGACAAAAAAACACATTTTTCATGCGAATAAAGCATTATTTTTTCGTATGAGTAAAACATTATTTTTGGTCAAAAAACAAATTTTTAGCACGAATAAAAACATCATTTTCTGTCTGAAAAAGTCAAATTTTTCGCTCAGAAAAAAAACATTTTTCCACGCAAAAGAATTCATTTTTTCCGCGCAGAAAACACATCATTCCGGGCGGGAAAAAAGAACCTTTTTTGCCCGAAACCCCTTTGTACCATACAGTTTCCGCGCGAAAAAAATCATAAGACGCCTTTTTAATCGATTGCGAGGTTTATTTTAAACGACATAGGTTATGGTATTAAGTGTCAGGTACTTTTGCTGATATCAAGGGACTTAAAACTTTCCAGTTTTCATTTGCGACAGTTGTCGCCGGAGTTGTAATTTTACCAGTAGCATTATAATGATTAGTACTTTTATTTTAGGTCAAATGCGAATACAGTTGCAGCTGACAAGACAAGAAGTTAATAGAGGTAATGGGCATTCAAAAGACAACAGGATGACAGTAGTGTTGTCAACCTAGCAATTTAATTTTGATAGAAGTTTGGGAAATTGAAATGTTACCAGTTGCATCATTAAGCAAGGGGTAGAGTTTAGGAGATATGCTGCAGTAACAAAGTTGGAGTGCTGGATCCCAAAAAGATTCGATTGTGAAGTATTAACATTTGGTTGCTACCACAAAGAGACAAATTGTCTTTGTCCTCTTTCTGAGAGGCTAGCTTGCTTCATACAAAATTTTAGGAGTGGATGGGGCACTGTAACGTAGTTGGCATAGAGACATGATGATCTCGAACATGCTGGCCTTGAGAAGTCTTGCTCAAGTATCAACCAGCAATTGACTTTCAACTTCCAATACTTTATTTACATATTATTTAAATATTTACATAAGTGTTAACAAATGTTGTGGGAAAACCAATTCAGTGTTTTCTACCACTGGTAGATGTTGCTTGTGGTTTATCTTAAGGCGGATACTCTTTTCATTACTAAACTTGGTATTGTGTTTAAGAACGTTCAAACTCAAAAACTTGAGCTAGGTGGCAGTTGCAGGATTGTACGGGTATAGAAACTCATTGGATAAGCCACTGGGCTCTAAATACTTGTCATTACTCCCCTCCCATACCCTTTCCCTCAGTACCGGCACTTGAAATTGATCCTACAGATGTCAGCAACACTATATATTATCTATACAGTTTTTGTCAGCATTGTTGAGAAATTTTTAGGCTAGATACAGACACAACTGACCTTGTTACAACAACTTGCTAGCTCTTCTGTGATTCAAAAAGCCACTCATTTAGTTCCATGAGCGCACCATCCGATTTCAATACTTATGTAGATAACCAAAGGCATTAGGAGGCTGCCAGAGGGTAGAAGAGAAGTTGTAGCAAGTTGCAGCTAGTTTCAAAACCTAAAATGTGTCATGCAACCCACCAGCTGGCTCCTGTATCAAACTTTTGACACATTTCTACTAATGGTAATTGAAACATTCCCATCATCTTTATGCTATTTTTTCTTCAGCTCAATTTGCTGGCTGTGTACCTCCAGAGTTTGGAAGATTTTCACTGGAAAGGTCAAACTGTTGCTAATCACAACTTTTCTGAATCCAACTTTCTCAGGTTCAAATGGTCCCTGAAAAATAAAACAATGATGGCTAAAATTATCTTCACACATTCATTCCTGTTAAACGTTCTTCCTTTGTTCTTCTAAACTCTTCGTCGGCTCCTCTTGAGCACTTTCACCCCTATGCAGTTGGTAACACAAGTACTCTAGTGCTCTAAGCTGCGCTATTACAGCAAACAGAACAGATGCTGGGTGACACAGTTTCCCTTTGAAAAGGTAAAGCAACTGAAGCAGAGACAGTGAATGGATCAAGCAGCTTCGGCTCTTCCCCTTGCAGTGCACCCCATTATAATTGTCTAGAGACCCTCGCCACAGTGTTGATTCTGTGGCCCAGTGTTGAGGGTGCTTAGCCAGATTAATGCCCGTTGTTCTACTAATAACATCAATGGTTTCATAGAAAATGGCTGAGGCCAGCAGTTTTTGCCTCTCTTATTAAATGCAGTAGCAAATAGGTAATGAGAGGAAATGTACCTAACCAGAAGTACAACCATCGGACTTTTATAGCATCCCATTGTTGTTCCAGGTAGTTTATTTGAAATAAAATTTTCATGCCTTAACGCAAATTGTAATGTCCATTCACCATTTTTCCTACAAAAATCAGCTAATGTCCCATATCTTGACAAACTTTTTGTCACCGTAATTTCTTTATTGTACCTACCTTCTCTCCAGCAGACAAGTTTCTTGAAGCTCCAGAACACTCTTGCTGAGAACAGCCTTCAGCCATTTGATTAGCAAACTCACGGAAGCATTGTTATTCTTTCCCTGAGAAAGGAAACTACCCCTCCAATGCTACAATAGTCAAGCCTAGTCAACTTTTGAGTAGGCGGAAAAACCGTACTCAGCCGGTTGCTTCCTCTCCTGGACAATGGATGACAAGAACTTCACAAGTTTCACAACTCAAAAAAATTAATCAGCCACTATTTCAATCGCTGCCAAAATGTGTCAATAAAACTTTGCAGGAAATTCAAAGTCATGGCATCATGGCTCATGGTACTGAGATCCCTTTCTTTGCTGCGGTTAGACTTACCTTCAAGCTAACAGGTGTGAAGGTACAAACGATCTTTATCAATATAATTTTGACAAAGGAGCTACTGTCGGCATCCCAGTTCTTACAGCCTCTCATTGCCTCATGAGATGTAGTGAACCAGCTATAGTGATTGAATAGAAAAAGACAAGATGAACTGAAAGTCATGGCACATTGGTAATTAACATTGTCCTTTTCTTCCATGATGCCCATTTTCTAGTAGATATAGAATTGACTATAACATGCAAGCGTAGTATGGGAAGTTATTCAGCTCTTGGGCTGTTTGAACCGTTATCAAGGGGTCCCCATAGCAGCCAGCTTGAACAAGCCTGATGACTAACTCTGCGCCTTACTGCTTACCTTGTAAAAGTCAATGCGCAAATCTCTATTGACCATATCACAGGCATAAGTCCCGAGCAAGTGGATCCAGGAGAGACTACAACCAGGAATGCTCACCAAAGCTTCTGGTCCCCACTTTCTGGTTCCCAATTTCAAATCCTATTGTTCCTCCTCTTTTCCCATTGTGCCTGAGCTTTCTTCAGCCATTCCCCAAAATTTTCAGACCGGCAAATGGTGCAGCAGATGCGAAGATTGTTATAGCGGTAGGCTGTGGCGCTCATCACCATAGACCATCATGTGAGACCGATCAACCTAATCACTCATAATGTGGCTGTCTGGTTGGAAAATTTTTATCAGACAAATATTTCACCAGTTTGAGCCAAAAATACATGAAAATACAGAGAGATAGGTGGAATAGTTGCCTGATATTTCGTATCTCATTTCTCATAGAGCAATATCTTATAGTACCAGCATTTGTGGTGGGAATTTTCCCTCTGTTTCTGGAGAAGAAGAGCGGTGGTGCTTATGGGTTTTACATGGTTTGAAAGGTTGAAGGTTGCAACTTTTCAGGATTGGTCCCCACTTTCCTGCATCAATGAAAGTCTTGGCAAAACTTTTCAGTAGTTATAGCTTGCCAGTTTGAAAGGCAAACACAGACTGAGTGGCTCATAGGATGGAATTGGTAATACTGGAATATTGTTAGCGATGCAAGAGTAGTGACTCATGAAACATTACTACAAATGCCAACTGGCAATCCCCATTTCAAATTAACCCACATTTTAAAAATCAGTGATTGCACGTTGCATTGAAGCACTAAGTTTCCAGGACTACACTGCTCGGTTATTAAAAGGCAACTGTAAAGGCCGTCAATAAGTTCTGGCCCTACTTGTATGGCAAGCACCTGTGACCCATCGCTTACCCTCTGCTGTTACAACCATGTTTCTAGATGACTTAAAAATCTGTCAGAGTTCAGGTCCTCTATTGAGCATAAGAGCAGCTGCTAACACAAAAGGCCCATAAGCTAAATCAGCTGTGCTCCAAACATGCCGAAATTGGGGCTAAATTAAGTTGAAAGATGGTGCCCCAACTAAATATTATTTGCAGGTAAAACTAACCTCTTGTCACCTTTTAATGCTATATTCCCCGTCTCTCTAACTCCGCTTGAGTCATTGACAAAATTGCTAGCTCCTTTATACACCCTTCCATCCAGATTAATCTTGCTGCAGTCAGGACCATTCAGCCGGACACTGACCTAGTTGACACTCATAAACAGGGTGGCCATCTGTTGTCATTGTCTATAAAGTGGTCTTGCCACCATATCCAATGACTAGAGCACAGTTGGAGCTTGGCAGTTCATGTTTGAGATGGATAAACTAATGCAATGGGGTTATGGGAATCTGGAAAGAGTTTTTTTTCAGGTTTAGACACTTCTCAATCAAGGATCCAGATAATGCGTTACCAGTTCAGTAGTACTTCTTAGCAGCACTGTCTGACAGGTCTATTCCTAGCACATCATAGCTGGCGAAGAACACGAAGGACCCATAGGTTTGGTGGTTGTGTTCTTGAGGGACAGCGAACTAACAACTAATCATTTAGAGTTGAAGGTATAGCAGAATTTGGCAGTGAGTTTGGTGAGCCTTTTCTCTAGGGCCGAGAGTGGTAACGGATGAACTCAGGTTTTGGTAAATTGAATCACCAAGTGGCGAGGTATTCTAGACTTTCAATGGTTCATGACCTTGTGGTAGCCAGTACCTTGAATGAGAAAGCGGTCATTTACATGGTCAGCTGTGAAACTTTGCACATCGCTTAAGTGTTCAGTTTTATGTGAATCGGATGCAACAGTTTTGTGTGTGTTGAATAATTGAAAAAAAAAAACAGTACAATCCTTTCCCCCCCTCCCCTCCCCCGCATCCAATCACTCACATGCAAAAGACATCGCTGAAGGAAAAAGTTGAGTGTTAGATGAGGCTATGGCATCCCTGTTGCTAAAAAACTAAACCGGTCATGGGGAATTGCTACTTCATCAATGACAAGAGGTCGTTCAAACCTATTTTTCATCGCGATACCAGATAACCAGAAAAGTATAAGATCCACAGCAGAGAACTGTGTCTGCGAGGTGTAGTGTATCACCACCTCTTTTTGATCTGCTCTATACTCATTCATTAGTACCTACAAACCCTAAAACAGCAGTCCGATGTCTGGGCAGGAAATAGGGAGCCGCCTTGCCTGCTTAGGATTGGGAAACCGTAGGCTTGAGACCACGTTCTTCACTGGTTTAACGTAAAATAGATGTGTGAGAACCACAAAGTACTCATAAGCAAGCACAGCCAGATGTTACTGTAAATTGAGATTTGGCTGAAACCTCACCATGCCTGTGTGGACCTTAACAGACAGGCATGAGCAATTAATCCCATTAACTGCCAACATGTGAGGTACATGTGCTTGGGTAGAAATATACCACGTTTTCCAGCAATTTTGCAGCCATAGATGCTTACTTGCTGTGTGCAGTTTTCTCCTCCACCAGAGAACCACCCATAATAGAGAATCTGTGTCACAGTGACCTAATGCACCACCATCTCAACTGGGCTAATAGAAAGGCTAAGATCCCTGAGATGCCCCAGCTTTCACAGAGGAACCATGGCTTCACCATAAATGATAACCATGAATGTTTTTCGGTTTTAGCACAGGGATCTGTTCTCACATAAGCAATAAGAATTCCAGCTGTGCTAGTCAAGTAGCCGGTAGAGAAACAGTATATAGTTGGGGGACAAAAACAAAAATCGCTGTTAGTCAAGCGCATATTTTGACTGACATGTTGTGGGTACCTCTCCCTTGACATAGGTAGCTACCCAGAACCCAGGCTGTAGCATTGATACCCCATGCATTTCGCATTCTTTAAGCCAGTGTCTGACAAGTGTTGACCTTCAAAGTCAGCTCCATCAAGTTAAAAATTAACATAACAATAACTTAGCACACAAGATTAGGTATAATATGACTTCTGATATGGTCACTCCCAAATTATTAATGTCAAAAGAAAGAGATCATGAAAAATGCAATTTCAACATAGCAGCAAGGAGAATTTTGTTTCACCAAGTTTGAGCCAATCAAAGTTGTGTACAGCACCACTGGAGCCATGTTACACACACCACTGGCTAATTTGAAACATAAAATCGAGCCAAGTTACACCCGCTTAACACTAGCCAGAATTTTATTGCACTCGGCTTTTCATTACAATACGAACAATCAATTTACTCATTCAGGCATCACTGTCATTGTCAATACATTCGGTATAGTAGGTACAGCTTGTACTCTCACCAACAGAACTGTGATATTCTATCACAGAAAAAGTCGGCGCAGAACAGAATATGTGTATATCATGCACCAAGCCAACAACCAAGCGTTTCGCCACCACCAAAAGTGGCGCAGGGTTGGCTTCTTGCAAAGTGACCAACTCAGACAGGATCTGTCTTTCTGTATAAGCCAGCTACCCGAGTACTTAACCAGATCTTTCCAAACCATCCAAATTTCACATGTTCATTACCCCTGTAGCCATCATCTCATATCTTTACCACAGACTTGGTATGAGTTTCCTGAAAAGACTCAACTGATCTTCCATTCACAAATGTCGGAAGCAACATTTTTTGTTTGTGGAGCAGAGTATGTGTCGGATTTTTGTAATTAGATTGACCATTACCAACTCCCACTTTCACCATTTGCCTCAAATTTTACCTACACCCTCTTCCCAGCATCGTAGCATGAATTTACCATAGACCCAGTATCACTCCAATAAAGGTAATATAGCCTTTGTTGGAGTTTGTTACCAGGCTAAACCAGCTCAATATTTAATTCTGTATCCTCCAAATAAGTTATGAAAGGCTTGCTCTGGAACTATCCCCGGCCAGTATCCGGACTTAGTTACCCAGAATCATCTGAGAGGCAAAACTCGAGGTCCAGGAGACTGATTAGTGTCATATGGACAACATAGAATTTAGAGTACCAAGGAATAGAAGCTAGGAACTACACCTCCCTTATAAGGACTACCAGCTTCCACTCATTTGTAATCGGCTGGATGAAGAGCTGGAGCCAACATACCATGTGCATGCTATGTGGTTAGGTACCATTGTTTGTATATATTTGTATCATGTTTTTCTATTTGTAAGTTGTTTGCTTCGTTGTAAGTGATTGGCGCGCCTCTAATATGGGGGTGAGTGTTCCGAATTGACCCTATAGTAGAAGCTGCTATGAGTTGTGAGAAGTAGGAGCCTAGTAGATCTGGTGTAGTATTATATTGTTAAGTTAACTTTTGGAGTCTAGTATTTAATCTCTAGCATCTTTGTTGTGTGTCTGGGTCGCTGACCACATGTAGCCGCTAATGCCTAATTTCATGGTAGAACCTGGCTGTTCGATGTAGTGTGGAGTGTCTGCAAGGAATGCAGCAGTAGTGTTAGCCATTGTGTCCGTAATAGAGGGCGAAAATCTACTACAGTACTCCTTAAATACTAATTGTGCCTAGATTATATTTTCATGAGAAACTGTTTCTGGCAGTCTCACTACTTCCATAGAAACTGTGAAATATTTTAGGTGGAGAACAGCAGAGGAGAAGAATGGAGATTGATGGGCAGATGGAAGAAATGAGAAAAGTAAACAAGCAGTTCAAAGAAACAACTTCCAAACAGGCTGATGGTATACTTTCCTGTAGTTGTTTCTACGAATTGCCTTTTTTATGCCGTTTGTCTTTATAAATGATCAATATACTATCTTATGAATAGGGCTGCATTTTTTTTACAACTGAAAACAAATACGAAAACGGTATTTTGTAAATGAAGCTGAATGCAAAGTAAAAGTACATGAAAGGTGCACGCAAATGATTTTTGGACCGGCTCCCTTTCTGACACCAGCAACGACCTGCTGTGAGTAAAATAAATATTTATTCATATTAATTTGTAAGCTCTTATACATTTATAGCTTGAAACCGTGTAATTTTTCTCACAATCTATGCGCTCTAATCACTAAAGCCCAACACAAAATTACGCAAAAATTTTATAATTCATATTAATAAGAATCTCTTGTCATTTCGAATATAATTTGCAAAAAAAACTGCCCGGTTCTTATCATACTACTGTGATTGTTAGAGCATCCCAGCATTGATGTATTGAAAAACCCTATTGGCCTACTGAGTGCTGATCTACAAGCCTGCAAAATACCCCTCTCCCAGAAATGTTGCCAATTTTTACACAGCTTAAAATTGAGGTCATCTTTGGATATTCACTTCTTTGCTGCACAGTATTTATTTGACCAATCAGATCCCGCTAGTTATTTTTATTTTTATTAATATTTTATTTATTATTATTCTACCTACATACTACCGTCTATTCTTGTATGAATATCATTTATTGTTCCTTTACTCACCCAAAAAAGCAGATTTTTTTTCGATCCTGTTGATGTGAAGAGTATAAGATGAGATGATCCTTGTGATTGTGATCACATTGGACAACCTGACAAATCCCACAATTGTCTCTTGTTGTTGCCATTTCACATATGAAAATTGTGTTATCAACAAGCGTTGATTTTGTTTACTATGAGTGTGCCCTAATTCTGTCCATGTTGATAGAAACCACTAAATCCGAGTTTATGCGTGCAGCTTGAAAACTCAACCCAGATGAAAAATAGAGCGTAATGGTAAATCCAACATGGAATCTTAGAATCAATTTTTTATGGGGTGCCTTTGTAAGGAGTCTTTATTCCTGTTGCGATGGCCTTCAGTAGACCTAAGACCCCTGAATGCTGTCTCCCCCACCCCAGAAGCTATAATGTGCCAATATACTCCTGTCTACTGTCTGTACCCCTCCACAAAAGCTACCCTGTACCAGTATTTCCTTGTATTTTGCCTTGCCCTCTCCCCAGAAAGCTATCCCGGCCTGGTATACCTCCATGTACTGTTTCTTTTAGTTAGAACCATCATTACAGGCCCTGTAGCTTACCATTGATTAGATATGGTTACCCAAAGGACTTGGATTGCTGGCAGAAACCCTTTGGAGCCCCATATTCTGTAGCGTTGGATCATCTCACAGATTTGCTGCAGAGATAATTGCAACCCCCTGTGTATGGACCTGCCCAGATGCCTTTCAGAGCTTCCAAGTTTGATGGCACAAGCGGCGTTGAGTTATTTGTAACTCGCTTCATGGAAGTCACAGATGCTAATGACTGGGGACAAGCCACTCCCGGTTTCACCTTTGGTTAGCGCTGAGAAAGGATGCTCCTTGTTGTGGCTGGCCACCTCATATAGAAGTAGTGTTTGCTGCACTTGTACTATGTCATTCCCCGAAAACTTTATTACAGGAATATGCAAACGAGGTGGAGAAACTGGTTCGGGTGGCTTACGATGATTTGCTCTCCAGAAGAATTGACCGCAAGGTATTAGAAACCTTTGTTAGTACAACAGGTAATGTTTTTCCCCAATGAAACTTGCGAGCAATGCAACTTCACACTGTCGAGCTGCGGTCAAGGCTGGTAGCGAATTCCTCCAGATAAAATCAGGTTTTGAAGAAAAACCCTTCCAGAGTGATGGTAGTGGAAGATGACAAAGAAAAGCAACAGCAACCAGGTGGTAGGGCCCCATGCTTTCCCCCAAAACCAAGTTCAGCATGAAGGAACTCTACCAGAAGATACTTTAACCATTCAGATGAAAGATATGCATATGCTAACAGAGGCCATCAAGCTCCAGTCAGAGGAGTGACAGGGACTGAAGCATTAACTAACTGCCCTTTAGTAGCCACAGAGCCATCCTCTTCTCTTCCCATAAGGTTTGCACTCTTTCAGTGTTGGGGATGTGGTGCTACCAGAAAACTACAGAGGAACTGCCCTGTGAACCTGGTCTGCTCATACCAGCTCTCCTAACCCTCAGACAAAAAAACCTTGAAGCCTGCAGCAGTGCAGCTTGTCTCTACCTGCCCCCGGAAACACCTCAGAAAAATAGAGGGATTGGAGCAGTACAATCATATGAATCGCCCTGCCCCCAAAAGAGTTTGATGGCACCCTATTTCAACTCCAGCTCCTTGGCAGCTGCCTACTACCCACCGGTATGCCCCTTGCAAGGCTTAGAAGGTACACACCCTTACCTGTCGGCTTCTGTTACTACTAGCAAAATTTATCTTCACCACCCCTGAACCCCTTCTGGAATGAATCCACTTGTCACATTTTAGGCTGTGTGCCGCTGTCCCTGACCCTCAACCAGCTTATAGCGGCTATGATAGAAACGGTGACTCATGCCCTCTCCATCTTCTTGTCTCCTCTTCCCTCCAATACCCTTGGCCTTATTCATTGAACTCCTTCCTGGGATCTGCAGGTGGCTTTTGCCACCAGTCACCACCCCACGCTTCCCCATCACAGACATGCTGGAGCCCTAGAGAACTGACTGACACCCATGGCAGACATCTATGTTGCAGTCAAGATTAACTCACTTGTGGACCAATAACAATTGGAGCTCACAAATAATGAGCTGTGTCAGTTGGAGAAAAGAGCACACTCCATGCATCTCAGACCAGACAGTGTAATAGAAGTGAACAACGCAGGTGAGAGTAAGGCGCACTGGTGCACAGTGTACCAGTACATGAGTACGCCCTAGCCTTGCAGAAAAGACTGGAAGAACTTCATGAAGCTTTGCGAACAGAGCAGCACCAAGTAAGTGGAGATGATGACGAAAAACCATATTTTTTAAGATGAGTGATGACGTGTGGCTATAGAATAAGCGATGGAGAAAGGGTGAAAAACTCAAGCTATAGGTCAAGTTTATCAACCCGATCATTGAAGAGGCCTACAGTGACCATAGGCACTTCATATGTATACCCGAACAGGAATTTGTCTAGAAAGGCTGCCACTTGAAGCCGTACATAACCTGCCTAGGCTCCTAGGACAAGCTATGGCTACCATGGAACCAGCCTGTTGTCCCAACATGAGAGTTGCTGCTCAACAAAAAAAAAAGAAGAAGGCCTCCCCCCACACATTCAGGATATTCTCTCCCCCTTCTAGAACTCCCCCTGCACAAATACGTTCCCATAATCATTAATTTCCCTCCTCTCCCCTTTGTAGAGAGAAGTATACCTCAAGAAGCTCCCCACCGATAGAAAAAGTCCCCTTGTGGTCTCCAGCTGGTTTTGTTCAAATGGGAGAAGAACTGGCCACACTAGAGACCAAACAGTAAACACCAGAGTTATCTCTCCCAGTAGCCATGCCTCCTCCTACTATAGCCCCAGCATCTACAGGCCACCCTAGACGTAACGTGAGAACACCCCAACGTTACGGCCAGCTTTGGTGTCATAAGGTGGCTGCAACAGATGACACGATGCATAAATAACAGTATTGCGGAAAATTCAGATTGTTTGACGAGTTGAGGGCATTTACTACTAAGCTTGAAACCCCAAGAGAATTGTGCTTGATCTCCAAAAACTTGTCAGAGAGTGTTCTAACTGCTCCCCAAAACTTAGATGGCCATTTTGCTTTCTCGTTGTCCCAAGGCCCAGCATGACTCCACCATTAATCCCAACTACCAACATAAGTAATACCCCCAAGTGATAAAAAAACACAGCTTGCAGCATCACAACCAAGTGAAACATTTCCTTTCACTAGCTGCTTGTTCTACTGAGCAGACTGCTTTTATCTTACAGCTGCTAACCAAACATTTATCAAACATGCAAGCCAAAAACAACATTTTCTTACAAATCAAAGAATACGATGACAAACTGCTAATGAAGGCTAACTTAACAGAGTACCAACTTTCCCCACCCCCCCCCCCCAGTGTCAAATAGGATGAACTGTTAGGAAAACCCACTACATAGGTACTTTTACCAACTGCTCCACCTGTGGACACTACCACTGAAAACCCTTTAGGCCAGTTGTTAGAATACAATCATTTTGTGTTTAAAACTTCTACTGTTCGCTATCTGTTGGCCATCACTACCAGAGAGTTGTCACCCCCCCCCTCTTCGACCTAGCCTAGTTCCCCTTCCCGGCCACCCAAAGATCATTGCCCTGACACCGCCCCAGCACCCGTACCAACTGGGGCCCCAAAAATTATTCATAGCAAAAAACTTCTGAAAAGTGCCCCAACCTACAGGAAATGCCCCTGGGTCTACCCTGGTCTGGGATTTACCCCTCCTACCCCAGGACGGATGGGTCACCCCAAAAAAAGCTACCTAGCACAAACCAATAGCCACTGAGTTTTTGTCCAATAAAGAGTTGAGAGAAAAACCAAGGAAAGCTTCTTCCAACAACATCAGCAAAAACAGTGAGTCCTCTACCACCCATCGATACCACAACTTGGGATAACCGCAGGCAGCTCTCTGCTTGTCCCTGCCGAAAGGCAGTGTTGTGAAACTATTCACAATATTTCAGGAGGAGAAAAGAACCTCTACACACACTGAGAGAGAACCTCCACTGCATGTATGGCTCAAACAGCAGACCAACAGACCATCATTGTGGTTGATGGATAGCATAACCCTGCCCACTGAAGAATGGTTAGATGGGTGAGGGAAAGCACAGATGACCAGGAATGCTGGCCGGTACAGAAGACGAAAAATCACCGGTGCCACAAATGTGGGTGCCAGTCCATAAATACAGGGAAATTACTGAGCATGCTACACAACAGTATGTGAATAATTTTTTTCGATGTGCATTTATGACGAGAAGTCAGGATGTTGTCAACAGCCATCACAGCAAGCTGGACAGTGGAGGAGATTCAGAGCATGCAAGGAAGACTGGCATTATCTATGCAGCCGACCACAAGTCGTATGAAAGGTTCTGCAAACTTACGCAATGGAAAAAGCATACAGCTCTATAAACACTACTGGTCGATACAGATTGGTACCCCTAGGAATTCCCCTGCCAGGCCGTCTAAGCGTATCTACTCCCTGTGGCTGCCCCTTTGCCATGTGACACCCGTTCTATGACCATTCCTAATTTTCTCTTATGCCCTTAGCTGAGAATCACACCCCCAAGAAGCCAGTCTCAAATCCTGCCTCCTGTCTCTCCCCCCCCCCCCCCCCCCCCCCGCAGAAACAGCAGAGCCCCTTTTTTCCCCTCAGCCGAGTGCACCCTCCCCATACCCACCCATTTTCTCTGTTGAGCCCCCGTGTACCTACTACCACTTTTCTGTAGAATTCTTGAAAAGTGGGAGATAGCATCCGGAGCCACACTTTGTAACGAGTTGCTGAATTGTCTTACCTTCCGAACTACCAAAAAGTCAGATCAAGATAGAATATCAGGCGTAGATATCGAGAATGCCTCTCTCATCAAGCTGCCCACCGATGTGAGGGTCAACCTTTTCACTGAAATTTAATAAAAATAATCTTGTTTTATCTGTATCAGTGATGGCTCGAATATATTCTATCATTCGTGAGGTTCACCAACCAACTTTTATACTGTTCATCAATGCTAATTACACGTAAATAGTACGTTGCTAATGGAGCAGAGTATGTATACAATTGGCCCACCCCTAATAATGGGTTGAGAGTTCCTGGCAACCCCCTATCAAAGGAGCAGCACCACACATTTAATTCGAACTCTAGTGCTTATATATCACTATGCATTGCTAAATAGCATTATTAAAAATCTGCTTTTACGGTGAAGCTGAGCATAGAATGTCTGGGTCATGGGCCTCGTGAAAATTGCTGAAGTTTATTCTGGGTAGACCCCGAATGTTGGAATGAGAGAGGAGGTGTACAAGGAGTGTACACAGAGTGGCTGCAGTTATTTCCGTGGCAGTTGACAGAAATCTGCCACAATATTTCGCTGTTGCAAACACCTTAATCTGATCTTGCACATGGCAGCAAGCAACCTTTTAAAGTTTCTTAACAAAAAGTCATTCATTTATTACAACAATCAAATATGTGTTATTGTTGTTTATGGTTATTTTTAGCAGAATAACCCCATACCGCATTCACCAGTGTGCTTTCACAGTGCAGTGTCAGGCGGTTTCCTTAATGTTGAAATTGCCATGCCGCAAATTTTTTGCATCAAAGATTTGTGTATATTACCACTTTTTGCTAGTTCCACCTAACATTCTCCACATACTCTTACTATCAGTCTGTAATACTGAATAGAAATTTGATGTTCTTCCCACATTTTTTCCTTGCTAAAAACTCACTTTACTCGCTGAATATTTACTTACACTGATTTTAGCTCAGAAAAAGACAGATAACCAGTTGGTAGCTTATGGGAATCAGTTAGATCAGCTGATAAGCAGAACCGATCAGTTGAATCGAGAGAGAAACCAACAGACTAGAGGTAGTTTCTCTCAAATATCTACGTAGTTAGTACTGATAGCATCTTCATCATTGAAAATCTTTTTTAATTGGAAATTCGTTACATTTGCGTACCAACGTGCTTTGAAAGCTTGCACATGATTTAGTTTTCGCCCAATATGAACAATAATCAATAGGCATTGCAGTCCATTGTGGCCACAACTGTGAGTAGTAATAAGGGAGCATATCTCTGTCATGGACTCTAAGAAATTTTTTTTCCTGGTTGTAAGTGTAATTAAGTTGACACTAGTTACCATGGGAGCTTGTGAGGTACCATTTTGTGTGAACCAGGTGTTAGAATTTTCAATGTTCGCTAGGTAATTAATGTGTAGGGTTTGTTTATATTGTGATTTGTATGTTGATTCGGATGCATGGGTTGGATTATTTTATAAACATGGCATAAGAACCTGGGTACTACTTTGTGGTGCACCGGTTTTTATTGCGCAGGGGTCGTCTTTTATTAGGACTTGTATGACGATTTAGATTGGGGGGTTACAGTATTGTACAAAAATGAAGCGTTGTATTATTGTATAAATTAATTATATAAAAATACACGATCATAATTATGTATGTATTAAACAGCTCTAATATTATTTCACACGAATGTACAGAAGTGTTTACCTCGTGAAGATATAAAATAAACCAGGCAACAAACTTAGTGTAGATGTGTTATAGTTTGTACTTTTTATCTTGTAGACTTTTGTGTCCTTTGATGATTCGATGCTCCTCAATTTGTCTTTCTTATACGACTTTAATTGGTAGAAACAAATGTATTTAGCAGATTTTGTTGACGTTGTTGTAGTAATTGAGAACACATTTTTTGAATCTTCATCATTGTAGCACTTTTTAAGAGGTTTAGTGTTAGAAAAGTTTCATATCGAAAACTCTTTAGCTGTTGTGCCCAGTTTTTGCTGATGGTTTGAACATTGCTTGCAAAAATCTGTAATGTGTCTTCAAATTTTTTACTACATAAGTTTTGCGGAAGAACCAAGTCTTTTTGGAATACAAGTTTAGGATCAGTTCCTATTATTTTGACATCGACTGTTTTCATATCTATGAGTCGCTCTAGAAAAAAAACGGAAATACTTGTTAATAACTAATACAATACAGTGTAAAGAGTACCATTGGCTATTAGCAAACTTTTGTGAGCAAATATCATCTGAGTAAAATAAAAAATAGATGATTAAAGCCTATGTCTTATTGCGTTTTACAACCAGTGTTAAATAATTATTTATTTATTTTTATTATATTGCTGAGAGTCTTTCCAATTTTCATAGTTGATGCAGAAGCATACGTTGATCCTTGAGATGTTTTGGCTAGAATGAATCATTCTTGCATGAAAACAGTGCTTTTTTAATAGTCAATGTTGCACTGATTGACCTAAACTTACAGACAATCAGAATACTCGCTTGAAAACCCCTTTATAACGTATAAAGATTTTCGCGTGAAAGTTCATCTATATTATATGTATGATGATGTTCGCGCGAAAAAAAAGTTTTATTGGCACGGAAAACTATATATATCATAAATAAATTACCGTGTGAAAAAAACATTTTTTACGCGAAACAAATAACATTCTTAGTTTGCAAAAATAGACACATTTTTTCAAACGAAAAACAAGATTATTTTATGAAAAGAATTCTTTGGTAGTATATGAGGTTCGCACGAAAGAATCATGCTTTTCCTGGGAATAAGATGGTTTTTGTTACTAGCGAAGAATGTTATTTTGTTCGCGAAAAATTTCGTTTTTTGCACGAAAATTCAGTTCAAGTATACACAGATTTCTTGATCGAATGAAAGTTTTTTGAGTGCAAAAATCTTTATATATATACTATCAAGGGACTTTCACGCAAAAAATGTGGTTTTTTGCACAAAAACCCTTATAAAAACAAATATGTATATATACGTATAAAAATTTTCACGCAGAAAAAGCTTTTCTTCGCTCGAGAAAACTGTATTTATTACAAATGAATTTTCACGCCAGAAAACAACATTTTGCATGCAAATAGAATAACATTCTTTCATCCGCAAAAAACACAATTTTTTGCACGAAAACAAAATTCTTTCGCGCAAAAATCCCTTGATAATATGTATATGAATATTTTCGAGCAGAAAAAAAGAGATTTCGGGCAATAAATCTGAATATATTATAAAGGGATTTTTGCATGAAAAAACCACAATTTTCTGAGCGAACAAGAAACATTTTTTGTCTGCACAAAAACACGTTTTTTTGCCCAAAAAACAACAAAATATGTATGTGTATATATACGCACACATATATATAGAAGATAACTCTTTATCTATATATATATATGTGTATATATATATATGTGTATATATATATATATATATATATATATATATATATATATATATATATATATATATATATATATATATATATATATATATATATATATATATATATATATATATATATATATATATATATATATATATATATATATATATATATGTGTGTATATATATATATATATATATATATATATATATATATATATATATATATATATATATATATATATATATATATATATATATATATATATATATATATATATATATATATATATATATATATATGTATATATATATATATATATATATATATATATATATATATATATATATATATATATATATATATATATATATATATATATATATATATATATATATATATATATACCGTGGGAG